>PVJD01003546.1:0-160071 GCA_004026545.1 Mormoops blainvillei | reverse complement strand
CCAGCCCTGCAGAGCTTTGATACCAGTAGCCTGACCTGCTTCCTATAAAAAGCAGTATGCATGGGTTGCTGGGAAGAGCTGGGCACAGACAGAAAGGGCACATGGGCTACTCCTCTAACCAGAGAGAAACTCCATGTGAGTATTCTTCCCTAGAAAGTGTGGAAAGTCTCCCAAGGAGATAAACCATAATTAGTCTTCTGTCTGGGAAGGAAACTCTGTTCACACTCATTTTCATCTCTACCATTGGACAAGACTATGACTGTGTCCATGGATACAAACCTGGAGTCAGTCAGTACAATGGGACCAAACAGCATGATGTGGGGTAAAGAACAGTCAAGGGACTGAAGAACACTGAGTACTGAGGTGGTGGGGATGGAGGCAAACTGATTCATGCTGTGCCCGCTGTTCTTCAGCTAAGAGTACCTTCAGATGATGTCTGTGCCAAAATGAAAGAAGAGTATTTGAGGGCTCAGATTGAAATCTGGGATCCTAGATAGAGTCTAGGAGAGCTGGTCCAGTATCTGTACCTGTGCCTGGAATGGGAGTTTCTGCAACATGTGCACTTTTCATGATCCCATTTAATACACAGGTGACAACCTCAGAAAAACAAACAAATAAAAAAAACACTTAAAAAAATTAAGTAGTTCAGTTAGATTTAAGGAAAATCTCACTCATTCTTTTCTGAGGTGTTTTTCTAGTGTTTTTTATAGGCTCTTAGAGGGCCAACACTTTGCAAACTATAGTTTTAAAACTCAGAAAGTAGAATGTTTTCTGGAGCCTGTGTGATCCAGTGCAGGGTCAGCAAGGTGAATAGGGGCCCCAAGTGTGGTTCTTCCTGAAGTGGCTTCCTTTACCTTACATGAAACTTTCTGACTTTTTACCCTTTCATCAGCCTCAGATTCTGGCAGCTTAGTTTTCAACAATCTTCACTGTGCCTCTGATTTTTCATTTAAACAAAGACAGCTTTGCAGAATGTCCTATATATAAAGGAATCATCCAAATCATAGGGATGCCAGAAGGAGAAGAGGAAGAGCAAGAAATTGGAAACTTATTTGAAAACAATAATGAAAGAAAACGTCCACAGTCTGGTGAAAGAAATAGACATGCAAGTCCATGAAGCAGAGTCCCAAACAAGTTGGAACCAAAGAGGACCACACCAAGACACATCACAATTAAAATGCCAAAGGTAAAAGGCAGAGAGAATCTTAAAAGCAGCAAGAGAAAAGGAGAGAGTTACCTACAAAAGAGTTCCCATAAAACTGTCAGCTGATTTTTCAAAAGAAACTTTGCAGGCAAGAAGGGACTGGCAAGACTATTCAAAGTGATGAAAAGCAAGGACCTACAACCAAGATTACTCTATCCAGCAAAGCCATCATTTAGAATGGAACAGCAGATAAAGTGCATCCCAGACATGCTAAAGGAGTTCATCATCACATTGTTATATGAAATGTTAAAGGGACTTATTTAAGAAAAAGGAGATCAAAACTATGAACATTAAAATGATAATATACTCACAACTATCAACAAACAAATCTAGAAAACAAAAACAAACTAAGCAAATAGAACAGGAATAGAATCATAGATATGGAGATCATCTGAAGGGCTATCAGCAGGGAAGAGAAAGGGGGAAAATGGGGGGAAAGGTACAGGGATTAAGAAGCATAATTGGTAGGTACAAAATAGACAGGGGTATGTTAAGAATAGTATAGGAAATGAAAAAGCCAAAGAACTTATATGTGTGACCCATGGACTTGAATGAACTAAGGTGGGAGGATTGCTGGAGGGAATACGGGTGCTGGGTGGAGGGTGGCAAAGGGGTAAAAACTGGGACAACTGTAATAGCATAATCAGTAAAATATACTTATAAATAAATACATAAATTTAAAAAAGGGATCAGCATCTTATTTAAACCAAAGATTAAAATTCTTCCATGGATGAACCTAGAACCTAGGATTTGACCTCAGAGTTGCCTTCTTTTCTTCATTCCATTCCCACTTCTTTCCCTACCTCCTTAATGGCTCCAAAGTTATATCACATCCCATATGTTACTTTTAACTCCTGGCCCAACTACTGATGCAAGTTTCTAAAACCTAAACCCTAAGCAAATGAAACAGCATTGAATTTCCAAAAAGACTTTTCAAAACCTAAGAAAGAAGAAAAGAAAAGAAACATGGAGAAGATACAAGGCAAAGAATGTCATTCAACTTTCATTCATTATTAAATGCTTTATCTATTCAACAGGATTGTTTGAGCAACCACTAAGTGCCAGGACCAGAAGACACGATAGTGAGCTGCATGGAAGCTCCAACCTCCATGGAACTTATAGTCTAGCAGCAGTTTTAATTTATACCACAAAGTTTTGTGAATCTCTCTTAATGCTTAGCTTCCAAGAATCCAAATTTCACATTATTTCCATACCGTTTTCCAAGAAAAACAAAACAAACAAATAAAAAACTCAGGAGAAAAATGCTATCCCATGAATTGGGTCTAATTTTAAGTATCCAAGATTTTCTTCTGATTTTCTTCTATGGTCTTTCCATTTAGTCCTCATACTTTTATCATAAACTGCAGAGCTGCCAAATGCTGGAACTTTACAAATCTGGAGAGTAGCAGGACTGTCCCATATGTCAGCTACAAATTTGGAACTTTATCATCAATCCAATGGATACTTGAGTCAAAGCCCCCAGCAGTGAATACAGGAAATGCTTAGGCTCCCCCCTCTCCCACCAAAAGAATTTGTGGCTGGAAAGAACAGGAGATAATTCAGCCTTGAGGGGAATAAAGCTAGACATACATCGGAAACAATGCATTCTGTGTTTTTTCCTTGTTTCTGTGTGTATGTATATGCCTTAAGGCAGCTAAGATGCTAATACAGACAATACAGACCATTACATTTTCCCATTACATATTATGCACTGATATTTTAGAGAATATGTGGAATACTGTAGAAACTGTGTCTAGTGGATGGAATCTGGAGAACTACTTCTACACTTGGGAGTGCCTGTCTTCCTAGACCACAATGGCCGTAGAGCTTTATTTCTAAACGCACAAGATATTCTGGGTATTTAATACCATGAGAGGACTTGAAATTGGAAGGTAGAAAAGAATAAACTTAGAATTTTAAGCACTAGGACAAGTAAAAATGTCATGATTTCAGTTCACACCTCAACAAGACAATTCCCAGGATATTGATAAAGAGTTCTAGAGAGAAGAGTATTCATGGAAATGACAACTGGATAAACTGACTAATTACCTGACTTTAGAGAGCAGGTTTTGATGCCTATCACCCAAGATTTGGGTATGGATGTTGTTCATGGCCAGAGTATACAGACATCTAATTTCTTGAAGTCTCTGAGCAGGCAATTTCCCTTTGTACAAATATGATAAAACCGCAGTGAATCTGTATAATTTCAGATAATGGTAGTGCAAAATGAGGCAGATTAATCTACTTTTTCTACAGGGTTTAGCTTGCTTTCTTCATCCATCTCTCAATTATATCTAATGTGTAACTTAAGAAGATTTGTATTTTGTCACCTAATATCAGGTCAGGACAGCTATTCTATTGACATAGTACCAGCAGCATGTCAGAGCAGACTGCAGATAACTCATGATAGCAAAGGCGTGCAGATCCCCAGGGTAGATGTAAAAGAGCAAACATTGCATCATAAATCACACATAGATAGAGAGCAGGATGAGAGCTATTGGGGGGGTTGAGCAAAAGGGAAAAAGGACTCATGGACATGGACGATAGTGTGGTGATTGCTTGGGGGAGAGGGGAATAAGGGGGTTAAGTAGTAATGGAAATAATACAATAAAAATTTTAAAAAATAAAGTTTCAAGCACTTCAGTAAAGGAAAAAAATCATTATTTTCATTTTATTATGTATATATATTTTGTTTCTATAGTGAATATTTGCTTCTTGGGAAATAACAATAAAATTGTAGAAAGAAATTAACAAACATCCCTACCAAAGAGATAAGAAGTGTGGTGATAGAATTCACAAGCTTCTCAATTGAGAACAGGTTGAAATAACTATAGGTGTTTACTTTAGAGAAGAAAAAACTAGGAGGCCATGAGCATTATCTTTATAATATGAAAAAGCCAGTAATATGAAATGGGATTAGACATAGGCTATGTCAATTCAGGGAACTGACTTTGAGAAAGGATCTTATTATAAAAGACTAACTCTCTCTCTCTCTCTCTCTCTCTCTCTCTCTCTCTCTCAGGATGTTGAACATTTAAAAACTATTTTATTTAATCTTTATTGTATTTTTTCCATTACCATTTAGTACCCTTATAGCCCTCTCCCCCTACACTGCTGTCTGTGTCCATGAGTCCTTTTCCTTTTTTGCTCAACCCCTTCACCCCCTAACCACGCCCCCCGACTAGCTGTCATCTGCTCTTCATCTATGAGTCTGTCTCTGTTTTGCTTGTTAGTTCGGTGTGTTCATTAGATTCCACATATAAGTGAAATCATATGGTATTTACCTTTCTCTGGCTGGCTTATGTCACTTAGCATAATGTTCTCCAAGTCCATCCATACTGTTGCAAAGGGTAAATTTTTCTTCTCTTTTACTGCTGAGTAATATTACATTGTATAAATGTCCCATCGTTGTTTTATACACTTATTTATCAATGGACACTTGGGCTGCTTCCACATCTTGGTGATTGTAACTAATGCTGCAATGAGCATAAGTGTGCTTATGTTCTTTCCAATTAGTGTTTTGGGTTCCTTCAGATATATTTTCAGAAGTGGGGTTTCTAGGTCAAAAGGCAGATCCATTTTTCATTTTTTTAGGTATCTCCATACTGCTTTCCACAGTGAGAAAATAAAAGATTAACTCTCTAATAATCAAGTTGTTCATAATGGATCAGGATATGGGTTCCAGGGAAGTGACGAGGTTTCTATTACTAGATGTAAATGATGGATGACCTTCTGGAATGGAATGTGATAAAAATATAAAATTAAGAATAGTCATAAATTGGTATCCTTTCTATGCTAAGACTTTTCATATCATATTATTGAACACTTATATCAACAAATTGGGCATTATTTTACCAGTTTATCAATGAGAACATTGAGGCCAAAGAAATGAAGTAACTGAGGTAATATAGCTAGAAAGTTATAAGCCAGGAATAGAAATCTAGCTCCGCTGGCCTTTCCAAAACATTTGATTCTGAAATAGAAGAAAATAGGTAAGGAGTTGGTCTAGTTGTCTGTAACTATGCTGCCTACAAAGTCATTCTCTACACCTAAATGCTTAAGCCTTATAATTAATAAGAGCTGATTCAAATTTAATTCTGGCCCTGAAATTGACTTGCTAAGTAAAAGATAGAAATACACTTATCTTCTGTGTACTTGTTTCTTTGTCCTTAAATTGGAATAATACATACTTATCTTGAAAATAAGTTGTGAACAAAATGGCACAATGACTGGCACATGGTATGTACTCAACACATTTCAGCTATAGATTGGGACTAAAAAGAGAAAATTATTTCCAATACATTTTAATATCTGACATTGCCTAGAAAATGCCTAATTATAGATCAATATCTGTCCTATTTGATCAATATGTTTGTGTCTTTGCCTGAAGGCTCTGGGACTATGCCATCTTACTACACTCTACTACTTCTCAGAAAAGTATATTATAGCTAGAAGAACTGCCCCAAATTTCTTGGCTATCAACTTTATGCTCCCCCTCACCAGCTCCCAGGGCTATCCATGATGTCCCCTGCTGTTAGTTCCAGAACAAATCCTGGCCAAAGTGGGTAGCCATGCATTAACTACATTATTACCATGACCATTACCCCTTGGGCCTGCTGAGGTGACCTACCATCCTCAACTTCACAATCCAGACAATTTTCTGGAACTTGTCTCTTACTGGATTCTAACTCCATTTGATAACACTGCTATTCAGCATAGCCCTTTCCATATCCTTTCTGTGTAGGCTGAACACCATTCTTTATGCTAGCCAATATGAGTAAGAAGGCTCCTAAGGCAGACTGTCTACTCAGGACTCTGAAGTGCCCCCTGCTTGATGCTAAGCTGCTGTGTTGGGAGGAGGATTGTGGCCAGCATCTATTCCAAAACTTATTCTATGTAAGGGACTGAGCTAAACATTCTACAAAAGGAATCTTATTCATATCTCATAACAATTCTTTGAGATAAATACTAAGAATATTTCCAGTTATAAATGAGAAAATTAATGTTTAGAGAGGCAAAATAACTTGGCTAAGGTTACATAGCTACTACCTGACAGAGACAGTGTTTTATTTGAGTATAACCCTATTTGGCCTTAAAGTATAGGCTTTAGACCACCATTTGTTGACTATTTGTGATTAACACAACTTAGAATCAAGGTGTGCAAATTTTTGGAAAAAATAGGGAGTGCTTATGGGCAACATCACTTAATTTAAAATAAAAAAAAAGCGTTATTGAGTCCCATGGGGGAGAGAGATTTAATATTACCAAAACACTTTTACATCAATATATTTGAGTAGTAGAGGCTTATTTCAAATCTGTTGTCCTTAAATGGATGGGTTCCAGAAAGAGCTCTTCCTTCCTTGGATCTCAGTCACAACCTATGTGGTGCTCAGTTTCACCACACACTTTTGGACACTACGACTGGAACTTCTCCTATCACACTCCCATGGAGAACAGTTCCCTTGGTCAAAATGCTATAAGAGAATTGAATAAAATGTTACAGATTAGAACAGAAGCATACTTGTCCCTTTATTAAAATCTTTCTTATGTCCACTTCAGGGAGAATTGATCTTCATAAAGTGTGGGAGGGTTAATAAGACCAGTTTCTAACTGGCCAACCAAAGACTGAGTGATGAATGAAGAGTCAGTGATACGTGGTGTTATAGTCTTGCCCGTAAATTCATATGTTAAAGTCCTAAGCTATATTTGGAGATAGAATCTTTAGGAGTAATTAGGTTTGAATGAAGCCATAAGTGTGTGACTTTAATTTGATAGAATCATTGTCCTTATAAGAAGATGAAGGGACATCAAAGATCTCTCTCTCTCCCTGAGAGTACAGAGGGAAGACCAGGTAAAGCTATAACAAGAAGGTGGCCAACTACAAGTTAGTAAGAGAGGCCTCACCAGATAGATTTCCAACCTCCATAACTGTGAGAAAATTAATATCTGTTGTTTAAACCACCCAACCTGTGGTATTTGGTATGGCAGCCAAGAAGACTAACACACATGGCTTCTAAGATTTGCCACCAGACCTTCTGTCAGCCTTTGCCACTTTTACCCAACCCAGTACTATAAGACTCTCTAAGTGCATTACAAAGGCGGTATGTCAACCCTAACAATTCCTCCCTTGAACTAGCAAGTGATTTTAGCTCTGATTTTCACAGTCTGTTTTCTCTACCTTTATCCAGAAACCAGAAAACATAGAGGGCAATACCTCACAATCCAGGAGCACTATACTGTAAACAGCTAGCCAACCAGCTGGCCATTAGAAAAATGATTTTTTGGTCACAATCTAACATTATAACATGCAGCCTCTGCTATCATCTTGATTATCACAACACAGTCTTTTGGTTTTTGCCATTTGAAATTATTTGACTCAATAAGCATACTCACCCCCATATTGTAATGTCATTATGATCATAAGTTTGGACTTTTTAATGTAGTTTCATGATCTCTCCTATCATGACATATAAACAGGAAATCGACCTTCTGACACTTTAGATATGATAATATGGTCTTGTGATCACCTTCCTTGGATATTATAATGCAGTCTGTAGGTCATTGTCTTAGGATATGATGTTACGGTTTTTGAATCACCAACTTGGGCATTTCAGTTCAATATACTGGCAGTTTCCCTGGGAATTAGTTTTAGTAAACATATGAATACCTGGGGTTAAACTTCCTAATTTCTACCTTGCTTTTCTCTCCTGTGCTCCCCTTCTTGTATTCCAATAGGTCTTGTGGCAGAGCCTGTGTGAATAATGACAAGTTGCAAAATCTAAGACTTGAACATGCTGACAAGTTTACTTATTTTTTCTACAATTCCAACAAATGAGTGGAATAATGGAGTTACCTTTCTGCAGGATACAATTAGAAAACGCATTTCCTTTAAAAATAAAAAAATGTCAATGTAAGACAAAACATCAAGACTTTGTTGAATTAATCAAAATTCTCTTATCCTTTTAATTTAGTGGAAGGAAATATCAGTTGTGACCAATGCCTCTTGGGTCAATATTACTCTTCAGTGCTCTATGAAGAGGCTTACAGAGGAAAATGCGACACTCATGGCATCCATTTCTTCCCATGGGTCTCTGGTGCCGCTGATCTGCAAAGGCTATGAGGAGAACCCCATGGTGTTCCCATAAGCAGACTGTTCTGCCTGGATACCCAGGTCTTCCCAGCCTTCAGGACTAGGAGAATACTGGGAGAAAGCAGGCACAGTTGATCATCACTGCTCCATGCCTTTAATTATAATTTCAGCTTGACTAAAAAGTTTTAAAGCATAATTTCTCTAACTGTGAAACTTAAATAAATGTCTTTAGGTTTTTAGTTTTTAATTTCCTTCCTCAAAACATCAGTACAAGTCTCCTCGTTGAGATGTGGTATATGTCAGAGAAAAGAAGCAAATCTGCATGCCCATAGCTCAAATTCAGGTATACCTGGACATGTCACATGACGTTCTTCTCAGTTCTTGGGACTGGTTCATATAATGTTATTTACCCTCTTATGAGGAAGAGGCAAATGGGAAATGAGCAATTGAAGCTGAAGGCCTGTCCTAAGTCTGGAACTCTTTGACAAAGAGGATAAGAATAAAAACCTTTCTCTTAAGTCCAGACACTAAGGTAAATAAGAAAAAATTGGCCCTATTCCCCACTCTGCTTGGGGAGTAGAAAAACCATTTTTGTTTATGATCAGTAATTTGGGATATTACTCAAGGTACTTTCTTTCACGGTGCCTTCATTCCTAAAGGAAGGTGTCTCAAGTTCACAGGGATAAACTGAAAGACTAAATCAAATGCAGTAGTACAGTGCTTGGTTTTTCACCCTAGAAGCCTGAGTAATAATCCTATCTTGTGGCTGAGTGACAGAGGTATATGGTAATGGAGAGCAAAACAATGCTGAGGGGTTGCAGGAGAGTTTGCAGAGTAGGTTCCAAGAGATGAGCAATATAGCATCAGCACAGAGCAAAGGGAAGCCCCATCAAGAGCAAAAAAAGGAGCCTTTTCTTCTTAGACTTTAACTCAATTAAAAATGTGATATCAGCTCACATTTAGTTTTTTGTTGGTATAGTATCTATCAAAGATCCATATTAAATAATTCTGTAGGTTAAATAAGCTGGTACTGAAATACTGAGGAATAAGTGTGGAGCAGAAAGATGTTAATTACTCCCAGTGAGAAAGCATAACTGTGCTAGATCACCTGTTGGAAATTCAGCACCATTTGTTTTTTCCTATGTTCTCTCCTACGCTTACAAGAGCTACAAGCTTCAGAGCTGCATTTCCCAACCAGCCAGTTTCTGCTTTAGATTCTGCCAGTGAAAGGCATTAGTGTGAATGATGGAAGATGAAAGAAAAGTTGAAGTCATATTGTGTTTGTGACAGACATGAGCAGATGTGTGGGTTTCGGCAGATGGTAAAAGTGTGTCGGGGGTTTGAAGAACATTTTAGTGAATCACCCACTTTAGTGCTGCATACAGCTGAGGTAACAGGTAGTGGTTTATGTTTATTATATTACACATTGATTTCCTAGAAGCCCTTATAAGCTTTTTGTATCATTCCTTAAGTTCATCTAATGTAGTTTTTTCTATATGAAATATCTCCCTGCTTGGATTCTTATCTTGTTTTCTGTTTTCTTGACCAAATCCCATCTGGAAAAAGGAGACTACTGGCATGAGGTGGGGAGGAATGGTTTAGAAAAAGGAAGCTATTGGAAGAAAGAGAATACACATGTAGGATTTCATAGCTTTTCTAGGGATGTAGAGTCAGAGTCTTGCTGTAGATATCCTACCTGTTCAGCCATATGACTTTGGGCTATTTATCTGGGGAATCTAAATATCATGGTACCCCTGTACACATAATTGGTTCAACTAGTTTACATCTCTCTTCTCCCACCTCTTAATCTTGTTCATTCTTATTAATGAATAAAAAAAAGAAACAAAAAATGTTCTAACAAGCTATTCCTTACTTGTTCTTCCACATTTATCTTTATAAGGAGTTAGAATTATTTATATTCTCCTTCATTTTTTTCAATGATTATACCAGTTTTTTATGCTTTGATTTACACACATTGTGAAATGATTACCCCAATATGTTCAGCTATCATCCATCATCTCATATAGAGACAATAAAAAGAAGAAAAAGGAGCAAGAATTTGTTTTTTGCTTTGTGATGAAAACCCTTAGGATTTACTCTCTTAATAACTTTTCTATATATCATACAGCAGTGTTAACTATAGTCATTGTAGTCTCTATCATACCTCTGGTACTTATTTATCTTATAATTGGAAATTTAGACTTTTTGACCACCTTCCTCCAGATCTCTCTCCCCACTATACTAATTACTTTTTTCTGCAGTTTTTTTTTTTAATTTTCTGGAACTATTTTAAGTTGTAGTAAGGAGACCTATATCATTGCAACATCAAAACACATGGCAGGTATTCAATCCAGAATTTGCTGAATCTAGATTTAACAGCAGAGGTTGCTGTTTTTTAATCACCCATTGACAATATCTCACATTTTATTGGCCCTTATGGTTGAACCAGCGTATCAAACTAATGTCACCACAAGCACTCTACAAGTCTGAGTTCCATGTCTCACTCCTGATTATAGCTATGAGCTCATTGTTTAACCAGGATTATTAGACACAACACCTTCCATTCATCCAGAGTGGAGCTCATTATTTTTTCTTCTCTCAACCAGAACAGTCTCCAGAGAAGACAACATGTCCTGAAATCTCCAGGATTTCACTGAATCCCCTCTCATTCCAGAGCATGTGCTGAAGAGTCCAATTGGCATATCTCCTTTGAATCTCCTGTACATTGTGAGATATACTTGCCAATCTGCCAGCAGCAAGTGGTAAATAAAGTCTGTGACAAACATACCAACACATCATAACAATTCCATGTTTTCCATTTGGAGAAGATGAATTTGCTCAATTATGAAACTTTGCTTTTGTGATTTTTTGGGGGGATATTTATATTATTAAAATAATCTCTCTCACCATTTCATGATATAATGATAGGTGGATGGAGTGGTGGTATAACAGTAATTAAAGTTTGTTAACATTAAGATGTTTTTATTCTGATTATCATAATTTTCTAGAGCAATGTGTTGATAATGCTCCTCATCATTGAAATTATTTGAACATTTTTCCAACACGTGTATGTCTGTACATTAACTCCACATATATGTAT
The DNA here is from genome assembly GCA_004026545.1 of Mormoops blainvillei. Classification (NCBI taxonomy): domain Eukaryota; kingdom Metazoa; phylum Chordata; class Mammalia; order Chiroptera; family Mormoopidae; genus Mormoops; species Mormoops blainvillei. The sequence continues at coordinate 148,677 of PVJD01003546.1, read as the reverse complement.
ATAGTGCATTTCTATACTAGTATGTTAATGACTATTATAAAATATACACAGAAATTAAAATTTTAAAAGGCAGATTTAAGATTAAATAAACTATGCATTAAAGATGTTGTTTATCATGTGGGCTTTGTGTTATTAGCTAATGCCTAAAAGCAAAATATAGATTTAGGGCAAAGACTTTCTCATATCATAGTGTTTTTAAAGATATTTCAAATAATCTTCTGGATAACTCTAAATTTTTGGCTAATTCTTTTCAGATCATATTATATTGCCACTGTTTTCACCCCTCAGTGTTGACAGTTTTTATTCTAGAAGTGGGAATGTCAACACTGTCATTTTATCACTGTTCTCTTTTGCCTGCATTCTAAGGAGCACTTTATGCTGTACTCAATCTGCAGTTTCTTTGTAGGAATTTTTCAGCCATATGTCCTCTATAAAAAGCGAGTGATAAATCCATTTAATCAGGCAGACAGAAAGGGCAAAAGGTTATCATTTATAAAAAGTGAATGAAGTAAAAAGTACCACTTCCACTGCTCCCATTTTGGAACTCTGATACCGCATCAGCTACACTTGGCATGGGACCATCTAAGATGTGGACTAAATAAAGATACCAGTGTTAATCCATTCATTAAACTTTAGTAAAACTTCATTATTTTTGATAAAATATAAAAAAATAGAAGCCCTAATATTTTATACCCATATTTCCATGAATGACCTTGAATACTTCCTGAGTGTGTATTATCCATTTTGGAAACCACTGGTCAAGGACACTGTTTCCTACCAGGTGGTTCATGAACTAGAAGAAAATGTTGTTTTATCTTCCACCAATTCCTGACTTGGTCCACTGCTCACTTCTGGCTTTTAAACAATGCCTGTGCTTCCTCCACTTCTTCTCCACAATATCCATTATGAAATGTGTTTAAGGCTGAAAAATATTTGTAATATACCTGTGACGCAGCATTCTGTCATTTCTTTTAAGTAGTATCTCTGGAAAACCAGAATACAAAGCACTGTTTTGATTTCTCTACTCAAAATGTATTCCCTTGCAGTTGGCCAGGTTATGAGAAAGAGGTGGTAATAATGTACCTTTGAGGTCAGAAGACCAGTACATAGTAAACAAGAACCTGGATGTAAGCTGGCTGACCAGCCTTGCTCTCAGAGCACGGCCTGAGAGAAGGAATGCACGAACCTCAATTCAAGTTCCTTGGGTCACTAAAAACCTCACACCAATTGCTACAGAGTAGCCGAAACTCGTCACAGGTCACTCCTGTGAGACAACCACAAGGATGTCACTCATGATGACATGAAAGCAATTGTCCTCTCCAAGAATCTTTGTCTTAGCATCAAAGTGTTCTATTTCTAGCTTCAGCTCTATGTGGATATCTTTGTGACACAAAGAAGTTTAAGGGGGGCTAAAATTGTTAATTATCTCATATGTCTTGGGTTCTTAAAAGCAAATGTAAATGCATGAGTTTCACTAACCCATGAAAAGAGATTTAAAAATTTATATTGAAGTCAATGGGCAATTAAAGAAGGTTTGTGTACATGAGCATAACATAATCAGGCTTCTGTTTTAAAACAGCTCTGGCAAGAGCTTTCTTGGGAAAATGCCAAGTGGTTAGTGTTTATTCTCTTGAAACACCCATATTCTCTGAGTTTTTGTATCCCCTTGTTTAATTAAGTGTCCCTTTGGAAGTGTAATCTATTTAGTCAGCAACTTCAGATCTTTGTATAACAACTGGTTCTATCTGTTGACCCCTGCTAGACCTGGGAGAATCACAAGTTCTGTATCAGTGGGCTACACAGAGGCCTTCCAAAAAGATAAGCTCAAGTCAAGACTCTGTGATTATACACCAATTTCCAGGTCTCTGAATACTTCACTGCCCCATGCCTCCTTTTATTTTAAAAAAAGAGAAAAAAGCCCATGCTTATTTTTATACAATATTGTCATCAGGCCTCCCAGTAACAGACTTAGGAACAATATCTCACAGAAAACAAGGGCCTCCATGTGTGACAAGGAGAGGAAATATGGAATATGGTTAGGAAATATATTACAGTTCCAAGGGTTTACCATCAACAATCACAAGGGCGAAAATGAGCTGAAAAATCTGAAAGAACCTGTCACTGTTATTTCTTTCAATACATGGGTTTTGGTAGATATAAATTCAACAACTTGCTTGTGAAAAACTCTAGCTAGACCTAGCCATAAAAATAATTAAGAAAGGGAGAATTGGAAAGGAAGAAAGGAGGAAGGAAGGAGGGGAAAAGGTAAGAGTATTTTCTGATTCCATATTATGTTTCAGACCCTGTAATAAAAATTTTCTTATATAATTTACTTATTCCTTACAATAGCCCAGTGAAGGCAATATTCATACCTTACAACTTTTAGATGATTATAATTATATTAATCAAAAATTAAGACTACTTTTAGCCTTCATAGTAAAACTCTCTCTTTCCTTACATTAGTCAAAATTATATATATTTTCTACTTAGAAGTTTTTCTGGGAAAGATCCAAGATGGCAGAAAAATAGGTAGAAGTTATACCCACCTCCCCCCAGGACCAAACTTGAATTACAACTAAAATATAGAACAATCAATCCAAATAACCAATTGAAGCCCTCTCAGTCTACTTTGCCAGCATTCACACCAGTGACTTAACGTCTTCTTTCCTTGCACATTGAGCAGATATTTCTTCTCTCCATTGTCTAATCTATCTAATCCTCTCAGTACAAAAAAGGAAACTAAAGCTTTGAAAATACTGCTCTAATTATACAACATGACAACTGAACAACAGTGAGAGAGAAGCCTCTCGACCTTGGACAGACAGAAGAATCAGCTTCAGCACAACCTGACTGTAGTAACTACAGTCAGGACTGTAGTAAGGACTGTAGTGGAGACTTGAGAAGGCTGGCTGGGCACCCACAGGCGGCAGTGCCAGAGGGACATTTAAGCAGCCAGTTGGATCCCTGTGAGAAGAGTGGGGTCTAAACCACTAGTGGAGATCCTGAGCCTGCAGCACCAGAGCCCAAAAAGTACACAGAAAACAGTCAGCTGCGAAAAGTACCAGGATTGTTAGCTGCCAGAGACAAGCAACTGGAGAAGCAAACAGCTATTTAAAGGGTCAATACATAAATTTTCATTTGCAGCCACTTACCCTGGGCTCAGACAAATGTGGGGCAAAGTGGGCTAGAGACACCTGAGGAGAGATTGCGAGACTGGGAATGGAGGCTTTGAGGAGGGAACTGAGAGAGTAGCTGCAGTGGATCCCGGTGCTGAGTCAACCCCCACACGGCAGCAGCCATCTTGGTCAGGCAGACCACTCCCCTCCTAGCAGCAGCCTGATGGGGAACAAGAGCCCTGACCACAGGAAGGACTCAGACTGGCCCTGTGGTGTTTAAACCTGGCTGCTGCAGAGTATGTGGGTGCAGAGTGGACTAGAGACACTTGAGGAGAGGCTGGGGATGGAGGTTTTGGGGAGACGGTAGTCATTAGAATACTGGTGTTGATTAATCCCCTATAAGGCAGCAACTGTCTTGCTCAGGCACACCACTCCTCTTTCAGCAGCCGCTTGAGGGGAAACAATAGCCCCAACACCAGGAGGGAGTCTGAAACACCCTGAATACTGAGTGCAGAGTGACTAGGTTAACAACTGAAGGAGGTAGTCACAGGCAGTAGATCCCTGGAAGTCTCCAATAGACTGACTAAGTACAGAAAACAAGGGCATCATCATCATCAGACATCACCAGAGGTGGAGTCACAAAAAAAAAAGCAGCAGTAAATACTAGATGCTATAGACATGAAATCCACTGTGGTCTTCTCCATGATGTGCAGTATTTTCTTTACTTCATAGCTTTTTAATATTCATTTCTTGTCTATCAAGTTAGTGCATATGAAGTCACTAGATTTTATACTATAGTTTATTTCTCTCCTCTCTTATAATAGTCTTAATCTCTTCATAGCCTTATTAATACTGGTTGATTTGCTGTTGGTAGTGGGATTGGATGGGAGAGTTATTTTTGCAGATGTGAGTTTGTTTCCTGGGCTTTGTGGTTTAGTTCTGGCAACACCTGCACAACAACAAACAAGATGTGGAGGGCAGAGTGACCCTCAGCCAACCAGCTGGAGGGGGAGATCCACCAAAGAATGACCAAACAACACTCAAAACCCAATTGCTTCTAGAGAGACAACATAAATGGCAAAAAAGGTATCCCAAGAGCATCAAGTTCAGGAAATCAAGGAGAATGTACCACTGAATCTCAAGGGTCTCCTAATATAGAAGTTCACACCACATAGTAAGGAGTCAAAACATATCAGTTAAAGAAGAAGAAGCAAAAAAGAAGAGTCTCACAAATAATGGGAAGACAAAATACCCCCAATTGAAAGGAAAAATCCTCAGAAACAGTGCTAAATGAGATACAGGCAAGTAAACTATCAGATATTGAGTTCAAAACAATGGTTTTAAGGAAGCTCAATGAGCTCAGTGAGAATTACCAAAAACTACAGGGAAACTACGAGGAACTTACTTCAAATTATATCAGCAAGAAAAAGGACGTATACACAATCAATAAGAACCATGAGGAAATGAAGAATACAATTTACGAATTGAAGAACACAGTAGAGGGAATCAAAAGCAGGCTAGGTGAACTAAAGGACTGAATAAGTGAGCTGGAGGACAAGGTAGTAAAAAGCTCTCAGAAAGAGCAAGAAAATGGAAAAAGGCTAAAAAAGAATGAAGATGGATTAAGGAAACTGCAGGACAACATGAAATGTAATAACATATGTATAATAGGGATACCAAAAGGAGAAGAAGAGGAGCAAATGATAGAAAGCCTGTTTGAAAACATGATGGAAAACTTCCCTAATCTGACAAGAGAAAAAGTCACACAAGACCAGGAAGCACAGAGGGTCGTATTCAAGAGGCCCATTCCAAAACACATAATTAAAAGGGTAAATATCAAAGACAAAGAGAGGATCATAAAGGCAGAAAGGGAGAAACAGGAAGTAACATACAGGGGAGCCCCGATAAGGCTAGCAGCTGACTTTTCCACAGAAACATTATAAGCCAGAAGGGAATGACAAGAAATATTCTGAGTAATGAAAAGCAAAGGCCTGCGGCCAACACTAATCTACACAGCAAGGTTCTCAATATAAATGGAAGGAGAAATAAGGTGTTTTCCAGACAAAAGAAACCTAAAAGAATACACTGCCACCAAACGAGCATTTCAAGATATGCTAAAGGGACTACTTTAAGAAGATAAAGAAAAGGAGAGAGAGAAAGAGAGAGAGAGAGAGAGAGAGAGGAACATAGGTACAAAGCGAAAAAATGAATAACTACCTATTGACGATAACTTTAAATGTAAATGGATTAAATACTCCAAGTAAAAGACACAGAGTACCTGAATGGAGAAGAAAACGGGACCCACACATATGATGCATACAAGAGACCCACCTCAGAACAAAAGACCTATACAGACTGAAAATGAAGGGTTGGAAAAAAATATTCCAAGCAAATGAAGAGAAAGAAAACATGGGATAGCAATACTTATATCAGATAAAATAGACTTCAAAACAAAGACCATAAAGAGATACACAAGGACACTTCATAATACTCAAGGAAAGAATCCGTCGAGGAGACATAAGCATTGTAAACCTATATGGACCCAACATGGGGTCACCCAAATATATAAGGAAAATCCTGGAGGACTTCGTGAAAGATATAGACAACCACACATTTATAGTAGGGGATTTTAACACCCCACTGTGAAAAACAGATATATCTTCCAAATAAAATATCAAGTATATTATGGAACCGAGTGATGCATTAGATCAAATGAACTTAACTGATATAGATAGAACCTCTCATCCCAAAGAAGCAAAAAACACATTCGTTTCAAAGGCACATGGAACAGTCTCAAAGACAGACCAGATTATAGGGCACCAAACAAGCCTCAACAAATTCAAGAGTATTTAAAACATAACAACCATTTTCTTGGATGACAAGGGCTTGAAACTAGAAACTGACTTCAAGGAAAAACTCAAAAACATTCAAACTCATGGAGACTGAGTAGAATTCTATTGAACAATGAGATCAAGGAAGAAATCAAAAAGATTCTGTAAACAAATAAAAATGAACACAGAACAGTCAAAAACCATTCAGACACAGCGAATGCAGTTCTGAGAGGGTAGTTCATAGCAATACAGGCATACCTGAAGATGATAGAAACATTTCAAATAAATAACCTAACCCTACATCTACAAGAACTGGAGAAACAACAAACAAAGCTCACAATGAGTAGAACAAAGGAAATAAATCAAGATCAGAGAAGAATTAATGTCCCTAGCTGGTGTAGCTCATTGGATTGAGTGTTAGCCTATGAACCAAAGGGTGGCTGGTTCGAATCTCCAGTCAGGGCACATGCCCGGGCTGCGGGCCAGGTCCCCAGTAGGGGGCACATGAGAGACAACCACACATTGATATTTCTCTCCCTCTCTTTCTTCCTCCCTTCCCCACTGTCTAAAAATAAAATAAATAAAATCTTTTAAAAAATAAAATAAAATGCATTAAAAAAAAAAAAGACCAGAGCAGAATTGAATGACATGGAGACTAAAAGAAGAATTCAAAGGTCCAATAAATCCAGGAGCTGGTTCTCTGAAAAGATAAACAAGATCAACAAGCCTTTAAGCAGACTCATCTAGAAAAAAAGGGAGAGGACCCAAATAAACAAAATCAGAAATGAAACAGGAGAGATCACAACTGATACTACAGAAATACTGTAAGAAATTGCTACAAAGAACTACATGCCAAGAAATTTGAAAACCCCAGTGAAATGGACAAATTCCTGGAAAAATATAATCTTCCAAAACTGAATGAAGAAGAAGAAGGCCTGCACAGACTAACAGCTGGGGAAATCAAAGCAGTAATCAAAAAACTGCCAGCACACCAAAGCCCCAGAACAGATGGTTTGCCAGGAGAATTCTACAAAACATTTAAGGAAGATTTAACCCCTAACCTTATTAGATTATTCAAAAAAATCCAAAAAGGAGGAAGACTCCCAAACTCTTTTTATAAAGCCAGCATGATCTTAATCCCAAAACCAGATAAAGACACTACAAAGAAAAAAATGTACAGGCCAATATCACTGATGAACATAGATGCTAAAATCCTCAACAAAATATTTGCAAACCACATACAGCAATATATTAAAAAGATCATCCACCATGATCAAGTTGGGTTCATCCCAGGGATCCAAAGATAGTACAATATTTGCAAATCGATAAACATAATACATCACAGAAACAAAAGGAAAGATAAAAACCACACAATCATATCAATAGATGTGTAAAAACCATTTGATAACATAGAGCACCCATTTATGATAAACACACTCAGCAAAATGGGAATAAAGGGGGCATAACTCAACATAATAAAGGCTATATATGAGAAACCTACATCCAATATTATACTGAATGGGCCAAAACTAAAATCTTTCCCACTAAGATTGAGAACAAGACAAGGATGTCAGCTTTCACCACTTCCATTCAACATAGTATTAGAAGTCCTAACCACAGCCATAAGGCAAGAAAAACAAATAAAAGGCATCCAAATTGGGAAGGAGGAAGTAAAACTGTCATTCTTTGCAGATGACATGATAGTATACATAGAAAACCTATAGGCCCCATCAAAATACTACTCTACCAAATAAGTGAATTTTGCAAAAACAGTGGGACATAAAGTCAATATCCAGAAATCAAAGGCATTTTTGTACACCAATAAAATATCAAAATCAGAAATCAAGAAAAAAATCCTATTTGCTTTTGCAACAATAAAAATAAAGTTCCTAAGAATAAACTTTTCCAAGGAAGTAAAAGATCTGCACTCAGAAAACTACAGTACAATGAAGAAATTAAGAGAGACACAAATAAATGGAAGCATGTACTGTGTTCTTGTATTGGAAGAATTAACATCATCAAAATGTCCATACTACCCAAATCAATATATAGATTCAATGCAATTCTTATTAAAATACCATGACATACTTCACAGGTATAGAACAAAGATTTCAAAATTCATATGGAACAATAAACAACCTTGAATAGCTGCAGCACTTTTGAGAAAGAAGAACAAAGTAGGAGGGATCACAATACCTGACATCAAAATATATTACAATGCCACTGTCATCAAAACAGTCTGTTACTGGCATAAGAACAGACACATAGACCAATGGAACAGAATAAAGAGCCCAGAAATAAACACATGTACCTATGATCAATTAATATTTGACAAAGGGGGCAGAAGCATTGAATAGAGTAAAAATAACCTCTTCAACAAATGGTGTTGGAACATCTGGACAGCTACATGCAAAAAAATGAAACTCCACCACCAACTTACACTACACACAAAAATAAACTCCAGATGGATAAAAAACTTAAATGTAAGTCACAACACCATAAAAGTCCTAGAGGAGAACATAGGCAGGAAAATCTCATATATTCCACACAACAATATTTTCACCAATATGTCCCCTAGAGCAAGGGACATAAAGGAAAGAATAAACAAAAAAAGCTTAAGTTTCTACCCCAAGATAAGCTCTCAAACCCAAAGTACCAAAGCCTGGAAGAGATGCCCACATAACATCTGCCTGTGCAAATTAGCAGGAATTCTGGCTGCCAAGGAGAGACAAGGCACTTTCTTAAACAGCCAGCACACGAAATCTCATTTGCAATAAGTTACCTTGGCATCTGACAGAGTGAGGGTGGAGTACACAAGAGTCATGTGAAAAGAGACTGGGTTTTGTGGCTCCTTGGAGAAAGCTGAATTGATAGCTGTAAGAGTCCCTGTGCTGAGTCCTCCTTCCACACCACAGAAACCATCTGTCTTGGGTGGAGGACTCTTCTCCATACTACAGCAACCTGAATAAATGCAATAGCCCTACCCTCCAGACTCCCTGCACCCCTTCTGTGAAGTTCATGCCCTCAGAGGAATTAGCTGCCTGGACCCAGGCGTAACAGTCTAGGAAGACTCAGGGTCGGGGGCGGGCAGTGACTTAGCTTCCTGGCTCTGAGGCAGGGGCAATTTCTCCACCATAACCTGATCATGACCAGCACCTCCCCTGCATGGGAGATCTACCAACCCCACCCTACGGGTTCCTAGCAGCCACACACTCCCAACGACTGGTAGCCCTGTCCTGACTATCTGGGGTTCTCCAGGAGGTCAGGGCAGAACTTAGGTCATACTGAGTTGAGTGATTCTAGGATAGGGGCCATTTTTCCTTTGCATGCCCAGCCATCATATAGCCAAATCTTGGACTGTTTGGGCCTCATAAACTCTGCTGGTCTCACCCTGGTGGTCCCCTGAAGCCCCACTCTACTATGAAGGTATACAGGAATCTGGAGGGTGTCAGTCAGCCTTGGAGTACCCTGGGACTTTGCTGAGTGCCTTCAGACCGAGCACTGACACCCAGTTTGAACCCGTATTTATCCAGTAAACACCACTTGCCCTTTCCTGGTGACTCAGTGAGAACCTACCTCATGTAACTCAAGTACCACCAGAGGCCCTTTCAGTCACAGAGCCTAAGAGGAGGCTGGCAGATGAAGGCAGGTGGAAGTAGATCCCAGGGTGTTTCGGGCCTTTTCCTGTCCTCCCACAAGGCTTGGAGCTGGTGGAATCAGGCTTTGGTATGCAGCTTGTTTTTTCTTAAGCACACTCAGTCCCAGCCGAGGCAGCCACAAACTGTGAATTGCTTTGTACCTCCAACCAGGTTGTCAAGGGCCAGTCGCAGGTACTGTTTGGTATTGAGCTGACCCAGGGTATTTTCCAAGAGGTCCCAGAGACCACATACCCAGGGGAACTTCAGACATCAGAGTGTGATCCAATTGCCTTCAGAAATAGCACATGCAAAAGAAAATCTCAGTATGCACCACAGTGTGCTGAGGTGAATTACACTTTGTGTGGTTAGCATCCATATAATAGTTTATATACTGTGGTCAGGGCCTACCCTCACAGCCAACCTGAGGATTGACCACATGCATGAATGGGCCAATAACAATCAAGACTCAATTACAACAGGAGGGCTCACAAAATCCAAACAAGTTTCATTCCTGAAGCACCCAGTTCAAGTAATCAATGAGACAGCACCACTGAACTCACAAAATACCTAATACATGAGACCAAACTACCAAGACTGGAAGGCATAGCAGATCTACCTAATACACAGAAACAAAAACAAAGAGGCAGCCAAAATGGGGAGACTAAGAAACATGCTTCTAATGAAAGGAAGGAGAAATCTCCAGAAAAAGAACTAAGTGAATTGGAGGCAAGCAATCTACATACAGAGTTCAAAACAATGGTTATAAAAATGCTCAAGGAACTTAGGGGAAGAATGAATGAAATTAATGAGTACTTAAACAAAGACCTAGTAAGCATGCAAAGACATAAAAACCATAAAAAAGAACAAGTCAGAAATGAAATATAACATATCTGAAATGAAAAATACTAGAAGGAATAAACACTAGGTTAGATGAAGCAGAGAATCAAATCAGTGATTTGGAAGACAAAGTAGCTGGAAAAAGCCAATCAGAGCAATGAAAAGAAAAAAAGAATTAAAAAAATGATAATAGTTTAAGGAACCTTGGAAAAAACACGAGGCATAATAACATACACACCATAGGGGTACCAGAACAAGAAGAGAGAGAGCAAGGGATTGAGAAAGTATTTGAAGAAATAATGACTGAAAACTTCCCTAATCTGGTATAGAAGAAATATACACTAGTTCAGGAATTGCAGAAATCCCAAACAAGATGAACCCAAAAGGTCTGCATCATGATACATCATAATTATAATGGCAAAGGTTAAAGACAAAGAGAGAATCTTAAAAGCAGCAAGTAAAAGACAGTTGCCAACATGGGACCTCCTATAAGATTACTCACCAGAAACATTTTAGGCCAGAAGGGATTGACACAACATATTTGAGGTGATCAAAAACAAAGACCTACAGGTAAGACTACTTTCCACCACAAAGCTAGCATTTAAAATTGAAGGATAAATAAAGAGCTTCCCAGACAGAAAACAAAAAGCTAAAGAAGTTCATTACCACCAAACCAGTATTACAAGATGTGTTAAAGGGTCTTCTTCAAGTAGAAAAAAAAGAAAAATAAGCAATGAGACATAGTTTTGATTAATACAATGGCAATAAATACCTACCTGTCAATAATCACAATAAATGAAAATGGCTTAAATACTTCAATCAAAGACAGAGTAGCTGAATGAAAAAGAAAATAAGACTCATATATATACTGTATACAAGAGACCCACCTCAGAATGAAAGATAGACACAGACTAAAATAACAGATGGAAAAAGATATTTCATGCACATGTAAATAAAAAAAAAAAGCTATGGTAGCAATACATAGATATCAGACAAAATAGACTTCAAAAACTGGTTATAATAAGAGACAAAGTAGGACACTGCATAATGATAAAGGGCTCAATCCAACAAAAGGATTTATTCCTTGTAAAAATTTATTCATCTTACATAGATGTACCTACACATATAAAGCAAATTTTGATGGACATAAAGGGAAAGATTGACAGAAATACAATCATAGTATGGGATTTTAACATCCCATTGACATCACTGGATAATCTGCCACATTGAAAATCAACAAGGAAATAGCAACCTTAAATGACACACTAGATCAAATGGATTTAATTGATATCTTAGAGTATTTCATCACAAAGTGGCAAACTGTAAATTCTTTTCAAGTGCACATGAAACATTTTCTAGGATGTACAACATGCTAAAACACAAAACAAGACTCAATAAATTCAAGAAGATTGGAATCATATCAAGCACCTACTCTGATCACAATGGTATGAAACTAGAAATTGATTACCATAAAAATTTGAAAAACACATAAATACATGGAGACTAAATAATATATGTGAGTAAACAATGAATGTGTTTGCAAAGAAATCAAGGAAGAAATCAAAATATACCTTGAGACATATGAAAATTGAAATACAACAATATAAAATCTACGGGACACAGAAAAGCAGTCCTATGGGGGAAATTCATAGCAATACAAGCCTACATCAAGAAACAAAAAATCTCTAATAAACAATCTAATTTTAAACTTAAAGGAACTAGAAATAGAGCATCAAACAAAGCCCATATTGAGTAGAAGAAATGAGACAATAAAGATCAGAGCAAAAATAAATAAAATAAAGTCTAAAAAATACAAAATATCAGTGAAACCAAGAGCTGGTTTTTTGAAAAGCTAAGCAAGATCCATCAACTTTTAAATAGACTCATCAAGAAAAAAAGTGACAGAACCCAAAATAATAAAATGTGAAATAAAAGACTAGAAGTAATAACTGATACCTCAGAGACAGAAAATATTATTAGAAGATCTTATGAACAACTAACTATATGCCAGCAAATTGGACAATGTAGAAGAGAGAAATAAATTCATAGAAATATATTATCTTTCAAAACTGAATGAAGACAAGAAATATGAGCAGACTAGTTACAACTAGTGAAATTGACATACAAATTAAAACTTTCAACAAACCAAAGTCTTTGACCAAATGGCTTCACAGGTGAATTTTAGCAAAAATTCAAGGAAAATGATAAGACATTGAAGAAAGAAATTGAAGAAGTTACAAGTAAGTGGAAGTATATTCTCTGCTCATGGGTGAGAAGAATTAATAGTTAACTTGCTCATACTCCCCAAAGCAATCTTTAGATTCAACACAAGCCTTTCAAAAATAACAATGGCTTTTTTCATGGAATTAGAACAGTAATCCTAAATTTATATGGAACTACAAAAGGCCCCAAATATTGACAACAATCTTGATAAAGGAGAAATTGGAGGAATCACCCTACCTGACATCAAATTATACTACAAAACCATAGTAATAAAAACTGCATGGTACTGGCATAATAACAGACATCTAGATCAATATAACATAATGCAGGGCCCAGAAATAAACTCATGCCTATATGGTCAATTAATATTTAACAAAAGAGGCTAGAAAGTATGATGGGATGAGGACAGTCAACCAGAAATGATTGAGTATGGTCACAAAATGGAGGAAAAAGTGAAGACTATGCAAAGTGAAATAAAGAAAAATATACAGGGAACCAACAGTAAAGGGAAGGGAACTGGGACTCAAATAATTGATTTAGAGTAGACTGGAAAGGAAAGGAAAAAGCAAACATTCGACTAGAATAGAATGAAGAAACAAGAATTCAAAAAAGTGAGGAGAGGCTGAGGAACCTCTGGGACAACTTTAAACATTCCAACAACTGAATCATAGAGGTGCCAGAAGAAGAGAAAGAGCAAGGAATTGAAAACTTATTTGAAAGAATAATGAAGGAGAACTTCCCCAATCTGGCAAAGGAGATAGACTTCCAGGAAGTCCAGGAAGCTCAGAGAATTCCAAAGAAGTTGGACCCAAGGAAGCACACATCAAGGAACATCATAATTACATTACCCAAGATTAAAGATAAGGAGAAAATCTTACAAGCAGCAAGAGAAAAGGAGACGGTTACCTACCAAGGAGTTCCCATAAGGCTATCAGCCCATTTCTCAAAAGAAACCTGACAGTCAAGAAGGGGCTGGAAAGTCATGAAAGGCAAGGGCCTACATCCAAGAATATTCTATCCAGGAAAGCTGTCATTTAGAATGGAAGCACAGATAAAGTGCTTCACAGATAAAGTAAAGTTAAAGGAGTTCATCATCACCAAGCCCTTATTAAATGAAATGTTAAGGGACTTACCTAAGAAAAAGAAGATTATCAAAAATATGTACAGTAAAATGACAACATACTCACAACATTCAACAACCAAACTTAAAAAAACAAAAACAAAAACTAAGCAAACAGCTAGAACAGGAACAGAACCATAGAAATGGAGGTCACATGGAGGGTTATCAGCAGGAAGGGGTAGGGAGGATAATGGAGGTAAAGGTACAGGGAATAAGAAGCACAAATGGTAGGTACAAAATACACTGGGGGAGGTTAAGAATAGTACAGGAAATGGAGAAGCCAAAGAACTTCTATGTATGACCCATGGACATGAACTAAATGGGGGAATGCTGGTGGAATGGGAGGTGCAGGTTGGAGGGGAATAAAGGGGAGAAAAGAAATGGGACAACTGTAATAGCATAATCAATAAAATATATTAAAAATAAATAAATAAAATGGGTTTACAGTACTCAATTAATATTGTCTCACTGTTTAAAGGAGTTGATGAATAAAAGATGCTACTGGTAACTAGGCAGAAACTATAGCATAGGGTAGGCAAAATAGCTGCCCAGAGTCCAGGACTTTTGGACACTCTCAGAGGGCGGCTTGCATTTGGTGACCTGGATGTCACTAGGATAATTTCTAGTTCTCTGTTATTATTCTCTGGGTAGCAATGGAAAATGGACATAAAATCCATTTTGTGGAACAGCAAACAGCTATAGGCACCTTGAGGCTCTGGTATCACAGACCTTTGACATAAATTTGACATTTCATATAACTATGTCATTGTCACAAACACCCAAACTGCCCACTTCTCTTTGAAACTCATTTTATGTTTTAAACTGTTCTCCACAGTTAAGTTGACATGTAGGTTTGAATTCCAATAAATGTTCCTAAACAGAGAGAGATCGATAAATTTTAAAGCATTTAATTTAAGAAGAAATGATGGAGGATTACCCTTTAAATGAATGACTCCCTAAAAACTTTGGAAAAGCAGGGTTAGGCAGTGCAAGATATACATAGCAAGTAGTCAGTAAAGCTCATTTGTCTTTTCTCGTCCCCAAGAGTACTTGGATAGTAGAGTCCAAACCCAGCTGTTCTCAGAGGTGTAATGCCGTTATCTTCGAAGGCAGAAAAAAGAAATCAGTCTTTGGAACCCTAGGAACTTCAGGGATCTGCAGGGCACTCTCTGGAGGTGACCACTTTCAGTTCAGTATCATGCAAGTAGCCCAAAGTGATCCAATTATTTTAAAAAATTAGAAGACAATGTCATTCATCTTATGGTTTCTGGTTGGTTCCACCATGAATTCTTTCATAGACTGAAACAAAACCTTCCCAGAATGACAAGAACCCTAAAAAAACTGTTTTCTGGCAAGATTGATAAGTGCCGTACTTCGGGTTGGAGTCGGGGCCTTTTCCTTACTCAGGAGACCTGGCACAGGGTCCCATGTGTGTCCTTACTGCACTCTAACAGGGATATTATGGAAAGGGAAGAGATCTAGCATTGACTGTTCAACAGCTTGTATTACTGCCAATTGGTCCACATACTTTTTCTTACCCAATAACCCCCCAGTATATAAATACAATCCCCAAAGCCACATGCAGTTTTGCTCTGGCCATTCCACTAGCTTAAGTGCAAAGACATTTTCCTTCTTTGTGAATGCTTTAAAGATCTTTTTGTGGTTCTTGTTTTAAAAGAGAAGTCACCCTCTGGTTTGGATATTTGTGTGTGATGACTTACTGACCTGTTTCAGCCTATAGGCGAGGAGGAGACAAAAGACTTCTGTAATTACTCTTAGCTGTTTGTAAACCTGCTTGTATGACTGTAGTGGTGATAAAGTCAACCATGGTGATAATAGTTCCATCCTGGGGGATGGTTCAGGCCACCATATAGAATTATCCCAGAGGTCACTATTCACATTGAAAACTATTTGAATGTTATCCCTGCAATAGTGACCTTTACTGCCTATAGTCCTCCCTATAGCATCTCTGGGGACCCAAGGCATTTGCTGATGCCTAACCAGCAAAGCAATAGATGCACCATCTAAAATATATCCTCCCCTAATTATAAACAAGAATCAGGAACTAATATTTGGTAAAGACAACTATCCCACAACAAGGTCTCCCTGAAAATGCTCATGCCTCCCTATACCCATATACATTAGAGTTATGTCTTCAACCAAGTCAATATTTTCTTGTTATCACAGAATATCATATCATGCAATATATCACATCATGTCATGTCATACAGATAAGGAAGAAGGTCAGCATTGAGTGCTGGGAGAGGTACATGGCTGGATCTCAGGAATCCTTAACTTTATGGAAATTATACAAAATACTTTGTATGAATATCTGCATTATTTTTCACATATAAAATTTCCATAGTTTTTAGCAATTTCTCAAAAGGTTTCGAAACACAGAATGGTTAGTGACCAAGAGCCTAAAGGTAATTCCTCCAAAACACATTTAGGCATTTGAGCCCATCATTGTTTAGAAGTTTGTAGTTTGCCATTTGTCTCTGTTCTCAGGTGTTAGGGAGCCTTGGCCACCTTTTGGTCTTTTTTTTGCTCAGCTTGAGTTTCTCTTTCCCCAAATCCTGAGTCCCTCTCCAGGCTTTCTACTAACCTGTGTGCAAACACACCCACTAGCCCAAATTATCACTCAAAAGAAATGCTTAGGTTGTCATTCTGGGTGTATTAATGGCAACAGAGCCTGTACGCTTATCTAGCCTGTATCCTAAGAACATGAAACACCTTCAACAAAGCAGGTTTCCTTTAAAAATAAATAGCAATCTCACACTTGTCAAATTTTCCCTGACAGAACAGTTTGTCTTCCCCAGTTTGCATGACCCTCATTCTCTGGAAGACATTTGCCACCAGGGAGATGTCTGAGTCTGTGCTTCATACAGGTCCCTCTGTCACCCATGGAAATTTACAGTAGTTCTCTGAGTACAGTAAGTATCTAAATGGGAGGGCAAAACCTTTTCCAAGTCTCTTCAGAAATATGTACATAATAGTCCTCTGTAATAAACTACCAAATACAGGAAGCAAAATTGTAGTAAATTTAGGTAGTTTTCTTTTTCAGTTCTTCCTGTTGTCTCATTTTTGTGCAGCATCTGATGGAGGAGAGAGTAGCTGCAGACTACCAGTGTATACTTTTCCCCATTAGTGCAGAAAATCTCCCTAGTCACAGGGCACAGTCAGTCACCTCTCCAACATAGTTAATGAGGTAAAAAATAACTATCCAAACACTGTGATATCGCCATATGGTTTTCAGGATTGCATAAATATTTTCAACTGATCTTCACAACAGCCCTATGAGGTTGAGAGGGAGGGAGTAATTCATGTCATGTTACACAGGCAAAGACATTGTCAAAGAGGTTAAACCTACCCCATATGCTAATATCTACATTCAGTAGATATTTTCTTTTTATTATAAATTAATTCAGTGTTTATTCCATGATATCAGACTATGTCTCAAATTTGAGAGTACACAAATTCAACCTGAACAGCCTACAATTACATTTTGATGACAACTCTCAATTTACACTCTAGGTTTCCAGGATAAGAAGGTAGAATTTTTAAAAGGTCCTGAGTGGTATGACTTCAGGATAGTTATGTAATCTTAATGAATGTCAGATTCTTACAAGATCTGCCCTTTCCTATAGTCATAAATAATCAAATTAATTATAAAAGTGACTCCATATTCTCATTTGCATCTGTCAAAAGAATACAACTAAGGATCTGGGAAGCATTACTTTGATGAGCTCGGGGGTTTTCTGCACCAGAAACCCCATAGCCTAGAGCTAGGCTAGCGCAGCATCCCTTGTATGCTTCCGGCACCACTACCAGAGCTTCCCCGATGTCTTTCATCCCTCTTTAATTTCCTCCTTTCTCCTTCATGTGTTTATTGACATAGATTTTCAGGCTGCATACTTCTGACGTCTCTCCAAATATTAACCTAAAGGTAATGTGTAAGTAAAAGAAGGGAGAAAAATGGACAAAACAATTGTTTTGTTTTTGGAGACTTGTGCACTTATCCTTCAGATTACAGTTACATCACAAGAACACTAAAACAAGAAGAAAAAACTATTCTCACTGATTAATACATGTCACTTCTCTTCAACAGACAGTGTTGGGAGATCTGGACAGCTATGTGCAAAAAGATGAAGCTTGACCACCAACCTATAGCATACACAAAAATAAACTCAAGATAGATAAAGCAATTAAATATCAGTCATGACACCATAAAAGTCCTGGAGGAGAATATAGGCAGGAAAATCTCAGATATCACACACAACAATATTTTCACCGATATGTCCCCTAAAGCAGGGGTCATAAAGGAAAGAGTAAATAAATGGGACTTCATCAAAATAAGAAGCTTCTGCACAGCTAAAGAAAACATCAGCAAAAAGGAAAGGGAGGGGGGAAGGGGAAGATTGGGGAAAACAGGTGAAAAGTGGTAAAGGAACATATATGGGGAACTCATGGACAAAGTCAAGGGGGTCAGGTCGAGGGTGGGAGAAGGGGGGAGTGATTGGGGAAAATGGACAAAGTTGTACTTGAATAATTTTTTTTTTGTACAAAGCTGTACAACAATAAATTTTTAAAAAATATAAAGGGAAGCAACTGTATGGGAAAATATATTTGCAAATGTTACCTCTGACAAGGGTTTGATTTCCAAAATATATAGAGAACTCAGATGACTCCATTCCAGGAAGACAAACAATCCAGTTAAAAAATGGGCAAAGGACCTGAACAGACACTTCTCCAAGGAGGACATACACAGGGCCCAGAGACATATGAAAGGATGCTCAGCATCACTAGCCATCAGAGAGATGCAAAATAAAACCACAAGGAGATACCACTTTACACCACTAGAATGGCCATTCTAACAAATCAAACAGCAAGTGCTGGTGAGGTTGTGGAGAAAAGAAAACCCTAGTACACTGTTGGTGAGAATGCAGACTGGTGCAGCCACTGTGGAAAACAGTATGGAATTTCCTCAAAATCTAAAAATGGAACTGCCTTTTGATCCAGGAATTCCAATCTGTTGTTATACCCTAAGAATCCCAAAACACCAATTCAAAAGAACCTAGGCACCCCAATGTTCATAGCAGCACAATTTATAATAGCCAAGTGTTGGAAGTAACCTAAGTGCCCATCAGTAAATGAGTGGATCAAAAACCATTGTACATTTGCACATAGAATACTATGCAGCAGAAAGGGAGAAGGAGCTCCTACCCTTCATGACAGCATGGGTTGATTTGGAGAGCATTATGTTAAGTGAAATAAGTAAAGAAATGAAAGGCAAATACTATATGATCTTACCTATAAGTGGACCTTAATCAACAAACAAATGAGCAAGCAAAATATAACTAAAGACATGGAAATACAGAACAAACTGACATTAACCAGGGGGGAGGGGAGAAGGGGGATAATGGGGGAAAGAACAGAGGGGTCATAAAGGAACATGTATAAAAGATACATGGACTAAGCCAAAGGGGGTTAGAAACAAGGGTGGAAGGTGGGTATGGGCGGGGAGAGTGGGAGTGGTGCAGGAAAAATGGAGACAACCTAAACAACAATAAAAATCATAAAATAAAATTAAATTTAAAAAATTTCACGTCTCTTCTTAGTTTCACGTGCTCTGTTCCATATTTTATGAAATCATCTTATTAAAACAATCCTATTAGGTTGTCATAGAAAGAATTGTTTATTGAAATATAAAGTCATTTCATGATTAATTATTTCATGTTTCATGACCCTTTGACTCTTCTTTGCTCTAATAAAAATAGCACTATTCAGTCCTTCACACACCAGGGAACTTGGTACCCCAACCCTTCTCACCCTTCTAATATCTGTGCTAATAATTATATGGGAACCTTCAACTTCTGGAACAAAGACCCTACTGCCCTGTCAGAGAGACAAAAATTAAACAAATTTTGGGGCATTTATAGGCTTAGGCTCCTGTGCAATTTCAAATGGACAGGGGGACTTGGGAGCAGAGATAGGCACAAAAACTACTATTCTCTTGATGTATTGCAGAACAATACATCAAAGAGATTGAGAACCATACAATAGATGCCCATTCTCACAGGTAATTAGAGAAATTAAAAACTGAACCACATACAGTATTATTCCATACCAGCAAATTGGCAAAAATTAAAAAGTATGAAAATTCCAAGTAATGATGAGGGTGTAGAAATGTGAAGACATGTATTACACTATTGATGGGAATAGAAACTGGTACAACCACTTTAGAAACTATTTGTAAATATCTAGTAAAGGTGAATATTTAGAAACCCTACTACTCAGCAGTTTTGTACCAGCATATATATTCTGTAGACCATCTTAAAATTGTGTCATAGGAGCTGTATATAAAAATGTCCATAGCAAAATAGTAAGTAAATTGCAATATATTAATATAAAATATGTAGAAATACATTCAGATATAGTACTGAAAATAAGTGAACAGAGCTGAAAAATCAACATAAATAAGTAAATAAATCTTACAAATAGGGTGTTGAGCAAAAAACCTGCAAAACATTGCTGAAGAATATTTTCAGTATAACACAATTTACATAAAGTTGAAAACCATGCAAATAAATGCTATATATTCTTTAGGGATGCTTAGATGGGTAGTAGCAGCACAAAGAAATGTATGGTGAGATAACAGCAAATCAATATCTTGGGTATATTTTAGTGGAGGACTTCCAAATAATGCAATTGTTAAGGCATATATAGGGGCCTCAACAAATTTTCTACTTCTTGGATATATTGTGCATAGGTGTTTACTACATTTTAAAATGTTTTTATATGTAAAATATTTCATGATTTATCATTTAAAAAATCTCAGTGAGTTGGTTGTATGTTGAAGTTCCCTTACATTAACCACAGATCTACTATCACTCAGTGGGGTTTTGGAACTTGAATGGTAGACCTGGCACTGGTGGTAGGATGATGGAAGTGGTCAGTGCCGGTGGATAATGGGTGAGAAAGTCTAACAGTTAAAATGGATAGGTTCCATTGACTTGTCATATAGAAGGTCAGCTATTCCTCTTAACAGAATAAGGTCATGAATATAAAAGGAAACAAAAAACACACAGGACACTCAAGAGTGTGGTTTAATGTTGTTTCTGAAAGCTTAGTTGAACTCCCTATTAAAGGGAAATGTATTATCATATTGATGCTTCCAGGTCAGGGACCTTCTGTGCAGCACAGCTCGCACCAAGAAACGGAGACCGAGTTTGGTAATGCAGGGCACAAACTTTATTCTTTGATCAAGGAATAGGGAAGGATGAGTTTATGTTCTAAGTGTTTTTTCTCCCTACCTGGGAAGGAATTTTCTGTATAGTCTATGGTGTGGAGTAATTAAATTATTTCAGGCACATGTGGTTATTTTTCTGTTGCACTCAGCCCTTTTGCACATTTTCTTTTTGCACACGATACCCCATTGCCATTTTGGTCTCTGTGCTTGGTTTGGTCTTTGGCACTGGCAATGCTTTTCAGTTCCTGTAAACAAGCATAGCTCCTGGCAGTTTAGGTATTAAGAAATGTTAGGGTCTTTTGGATGATAGTCTGGTGACATTCTCACATTGAAACAAGTCTTCTATGCAGATGTTTGTATTCAGTGTGCAACTTGGGCTCCAACAAGAAAGGCTGCACCTGGAAAGCAGTGCTACATCCTCCTGGCTAACGGATACTGCTCTCTATGTTAGGGTGCCACAGAGTAGGAAGGCTGTGGTAACAGTTTTCAAATTAACAACTTAAAGTACTTATTTCTCTACTACCACACTTGCTAAAGAGAACTGCTAGTTTCATTTCTGGAACTTCAGTGGCCCTGAAACATAGTTAGTTATATATGGTCCCAGGACGGGGTGCATGGAGGATCATATCAGGAGGATAGTGTGAAGGCAGAGAGATTGGGTAGGTGGGGAAATGCAGAGAGTAAAAGATACCTATCTCACAGGTGAAACAATTATAGAGAAAAGTGAGATCATCAAGAAGCACAAATGAAAAGGATGGCAGTAGATCATGGAAAGTCATGTGTGGCCATGGAAGGTCAAGATAAATAATCAAAATTGTGACTCATGAGCAGTGGTAGTTCTGGGATATTGATCTGTGATTAAGGGGCACTGTGATGATCTGGAACTTAGAAAGATCTCATTATGTTACATCTTTTCCTGTATTTTCCTATGCAATTTGTTTCTCTTTGCTTCGCCTTTACATACCTCATTAAACATAAACATGAAACAAGTGAGCAGGGCCTAGAACTCTGAAGAGACAGCAGTTACTTAATACCCAGTGAGCAAGTCAGGGAACCAGCCATCAGGGTGGAAAGCAAACTCACTTCCCTGTAGAGAGAGACATCAATCTCTTCAGCCAATGAGTCGGATAAGCTTGGGGAAGTGATTTCCAAACATAGGGAGGCATTGATCTGAAAGGAAATGAGCCACCAAATCATTGAGGGTTTTACAATCCAGACTAATTGACTTAACTCTCTCTAAAGGCTTTGGAAGATGCTAAGTGAAGAAGCAAACTAGCCTTTCATTTTGTCATGCTTTCAAAAAGCCAGCACTTCCAGCTGTTGAGATTTGTCTCTGCTCTGCCAAGCCATGCCACAGGATGGCAGAAAGGTGGTACATTTCCTTTCCCAGGATAAAGGAGGAACCCAACAGGAAAAGGAAACACAAAAACTGGCTCCTCTAAATATTTTGACTGAAGCCTTATTATAAATATTTTCTTCCTTATCACCTGATTTTTGTTCTTAAAACAAGAATAGGACTCCTGTTTGTTTCAGGTCTGAGGGAAGATAGAGTAGAAACATCTTCAAATTTTTAACTATTAGCTGGTTTCCCATGGGAAGTTTCTGATTTTGAACCTCTCAAAGTACAGACTATTTTGACACAGTAGACTCTAGTTTGGCAAAAACTTAATGGTTTTTCACCACGGTTCTGCCACTCTCCAATTTTACAATCCTGGACACATCACTTATCCTCTCTATGGTTCAGTTTCCTCACCTATAAAATGGGGAAAGTAATGATCCCTATTGTATTTGGGCTGAAGTGAAGATGAAATGCATGCTGAGTGCTCAGCAAGTATCTCCAAACCCATTATCCAAATCATTAGTGATTTATGTGTGTTCAAGGTGAAGAAAAGTGGGTTGCACTTCACACCACAAAACAAAGAATTTAGTAACACCTAACAGTGAATGTATCTGAGAGACCAGATATACCCCTCAAACCCTTTTTGGCTGCTGGGGTTTGGAAATCCAGCTGCTGGGACTCCCAACCTTGCAACTCTAATTCTCATGCAGTTTGGGTCCTCATACCTTGATCTTTACTGTCTTTCCTTTCCCCTTCCTTACTGCAAGAGACTGAACGCTGTCCTAGCTCCCCTATCCCTAGAGTCCATACCCATGACTTTCGTTAAAAAGGGAAATTAAAATACTACTTTCTTTGTTTTGTTATTTTCATACTAGGAAGCTGTTAGAAATTGTACATTGCCTAGCTTCCTCATTGATTGTTTTTCTTTCAACCTCCTGTCACCTATTTATTTTTAAGCACTTATCATTTACCATTATTTTATTTTATAATATTGTTTACTTTTTATATTATTGTCATTATCTAATTTTCTTTGTGAGTTAATATTTTTACATTTAACAATACTTCATCATATTATTGACTTTTAAAATATTGTTTTATTTCTTTTGCATGTCTCTTTTTTTGTTTTCTGGTGAAAGTATTGATTATAATCTGAATTAGGACTGCCAGAATTGTCATAGAAGCAATCTTTAATTTTTGTTGTTTCAGTTTTTGCTTTAAAATTTTTCTCCCTATATGTATTTCCTGTTTGTTTGTGTTTTGTAATAACTATGACACAGAAGTGTCCAGATTGAATCTGTCCTAATTTACTACCAGTATGAAAAGCAAACAGCTAGCATGTGTACCATCCAAAGCTACACACCCAGGACATTTTGAAATCCTAGTCCCTTTTAGTTAACTTGAACAATCATTAGAAAATGTGATGTTGGGCTATTTTATTTTATGTTTTTCTTTTAAAATATTATCTAATTATTCTATTTTATATCATTTCATAATTTTAGTACTTTTCATCATATTTTTCATTAGCATATTCTATATTGATCTAGTCTTTACGTTTGTTAGTTATTTTTATTTTAAAAGCATTTCTATTTTATTTTAAATAAACTTAACTTTCTTTTTGTAAAAATACATAATATACTATTTATCTCTTTGTTTTAGTTTATCTTAACTCTTTATTCTTTTATATCTCCTAATCCCTTAGACTTTTTGTCTTGTTTTGTCTTATATGCTGTAATCCTATTTTGAATTTTAATATTAATTTTAGAGCATTTTAATTATACAACAGCCTTTACATGTTATTTTTACATTATATATTTATGCACTTGGGTAATTTTATTTGTTTATTAGTAACTTAAAGATTTAAAATTCTGACATACAAAAAATATATTGAAAGCTCAAAAATGTCAGTTCTCCACTCCCTTTCTTTAACCATACAAGATTTATATTATTATGTCTACATTTTACTTTAAAATTTTGGCTATTTATTTTCTTTTAGTTTTATTACTTTTGGTTTTATTATAGTCTATATTTACATTTATTTATATTAAAAGTTTTCAAACCCAAATATGACCTATTGGCATATGCAAATATGACAAATTGTACAAATATAAAAATAAAAATTGGGCTATGAGCTCTGCTTAGATAACCACTGTTGCTAAATATTCATGCAATATGAATATTAAAACATCGAAAGAGTATTAAAATCTAGAGAATGAAAAATAAAAGCTGTTCTCTCTATTTCCATCCATCTTGCCAGTGCTCACCACAATTATAACCCCTAAAACCTTTAATGTTTTCTATCACCCCAGTTGTCTATTTGCACAAAAAGAGATATGAGGCCAAAAGGCAATTTCTTTTTTTGCTTGAATTTTATAGGAAAAATATGCTAATTGGAAAGTAAAGGGCTTGTTAAGTTTCATATAGATATTTTATTTCTAAAATAATATTGTTAGATCCAAGACTGTGGAGGAGTAAATGGAAGCTACACTAACCTCCCCAAACCAATCTTGACTTACACTAAATTTTAGAGAAATCATCCTAAACACCAAATGAACACTAGATGGACAGAAGCTTATAACCAAGGACAGACAGATAACTACTCCACCACAAGGTGACTTGTAAGGAGTGTGGAGGAGGCATGAGAGGGCTGGTTGGGCTCCTGCAGATGGCAGCTGAAGATCCAGAAGGATACTTAAGCAGCTGCGGGGCTCCTCCTGAGAAGTGTGGGCTCTAAACCCCAAGCTGGGCTCCCCAGCCTGCAGCACTAGAGTTGGAAAGGAACCCAGATAACATCTGGCTGTGAAAAACAGCCGGGTTTCTGTCTGCCAGGAAGAGATGACTGGAGATGCAGAGAGCTGCTTAAAGGGCCAACGCACAGAATTTCATTTGTAGCGAGTTACCTTGGGCTCCAGCAGGAGGGCAGAGTTGACTAGAGACACGAAGAGAGTCTGGGGCTAGAGGCTACAGGGAGAGAACTGACGGAACAGGCAACAGGATTTCTTTTCTGAGTCATTTTCAATATTGCAGAGACCACTTTTTTAGGGAGAGGACTCTCCTCCAAGTGGTATCATCCTGAGGAAAAGTAATAGCCCTGCCTGCAGGAATTACTCTGCTTTACCCTATGGAACTTAAACCAGGCTGATGAATACAGCTTAAGGAATATCACTGATTAATCTAACAACTAAGGGTGGATCTCTGGGAGATCTGAGACTTTAGCTTACCCTCCCCTGGGTATAGTGCTGGTAAAAGCCAGCTTTGGTGTGCAGCCTGGTTCTTTCTGCACACATCCAGGCCCAGTAGAGGGACCCACAATCTGTGGTTGGCTGACAGTTATGAATGGGTTGCCTAGGGCCAGTCACAAGCAGCATCTGACAAAGGTTTGCACTGGAGTCTTTGCAGGTCTACCTACTACATAGAAACAAATGAAAAAGAAGCAACCAAAATGAGAAGACAAAGAAACAGACCCCAAATGAAAGAGCAAGAAAATTCTCCAGAAGAAGAACAAGATGAAATGGAAGCAAACAATTTATCAGATAGAGAGTTTAGAATAATGATTGTCAGGATACTCAACAACATGAAAAAAACATAGAAAATACATAAAAAGGCCTAGTCAGAAATAAAGAATACAATATTTGAAATAAATGATATCCTAGAAGGGACAAACAGTAGGTTATATGAAATAGAGTTTCAAATCAGTAATTTGGAAGACAACATAGGAAAAAAACCCAGGCAGAGGAGCAAAAATAAAAAATAATTTATAAAAAGAGGAGAGCTTAAGAAACATTTTGGACAACATGAAGGGTAACAACACCCACATCATGGGAAAACCAGAAGAAGAGAATGACCAAGGGATTGAGAGCCTATTTAAAGAAATAATGACTGAAAGCTTTCCTAATCTGGTGAAGAAAAAAGACACACAAATCTAGGAAGCTCAGAATTCCAAACTTTTTGGACCCAAAGAGGCCTACACTGAGACACATCAGACCTGAAATGACAAGGCTTCAAGACAAGGAGAGAACCCTGAAGGCAAAAAGGGAAAAGGAGGTACTTACCGACAAGGAGCACTAATTAGACTGTCTTCTGATTTCTCAACAGAAACATTTCAGCCCAGAAGGGAGTGATGTGAAATATTCAAGGAGATGAAAAGCAAAGACCTACAACCACAGCTACTTTACATAGCTAGACTGAGTTTCTCAGACAAGAAAATGCTATATTAGTTTGTTAACACAAACCAGTACTGCAACAAATGTGAAAGGGTTTGCATTAAGAGGAAGAAGAAGTGAAAGAAAAAAAAACAACCAGGAAAATAATCTAACAATAAAATGGTTCTAAACATTTATCTATCAATAATCAACTTAAATGTAAATGGATTAAATGATCCAACCAAACACATAGGATAGCTGAATGGATGAGAAAACAACACCCATATATGTGCTGCCTCCAAGAGACCCCCTATCAGATGAAAAAATACACACAGTCTAAAAGTAAAGGCATAAAAAAAGATATTTCAGGCAAATGGAAAGGAAAGAAAGCAGGGGTAGCAATACTTACATCCAACAAAATAGACATCAAACCAAGTTATAGTAAGAGACAAAGAAGGACACTACGTAATAAAGAGAACAATCCAACAAGAGGATATACCCCTAGTAAGCATTTATGCGCCCAATACAGAAGCACATAAATATGTAAATTAAATCTTGATGAATATAAAGGGAAAGAGCAACAGAAATACAGTCATAGTCAGAACATTAAAACCCCTTTAACTTCAATGGATAGATCTACTAGACAGAAAATTGAAACAGAGACAACACCTTTAAATGACACAGTGGATCAAATGGATTTAATTGATATCTTCAGAGCATATCTCCCCAAAGCAGTAGAATACACATATGTCTTAAATGTACACTGAATGTTTTTTTAGGATAGAATACATGTTAGGACTCAGAACAAGTCAATAAATTCAAAAATATTGCAATCATATTAAGTATTTTCTCTGACCACAATGCTATAAAAGTAGAAATTAATCACAAGAAGAATACTGAAAAAACCCCAAAGACTTGGAAGCTAAACAACATGAAATTAAACAATGAACAGGTCAACAAAAAGATCAAGAAAGAAATAAAAAAATACCTTGAAACAAATGAAAATAAGAACACAGTTCTCCAAAATCTGTGGGACACAGGGAGTGAAATCCTAAGAGGGAAAGTCATAGCATTACAGACCTATCTCAAAAAATAAAAACAATAAATAAATAATAAAAAAAGGAAAATGCTCAAATAAATAATCTAATTTTACACTTAAATAACTTGAAAAAGGACACCAAACAAATCCCAAGTGAACAAAAAGAAGGAAATCATGAAGATCAGAACAGAAGGAAATGAAACAGAGCCCAAAAAGTGATACAAAAAGTCAATGAATCCAAGAGCTGGCTCTTTGAAAAGATAAACAAGATTGACAAACCTTTCACCAGATGCATCAAGAAAAAAGAGAGAGGACCCAAACAAATAAAATAAGAAACGAAAGAGGAGAAATAACAACTGACACCAAAGAAACACAAAGGATTGTAAGAAAATATTATGAATAAATAAATGCCAAAATTTGGAAAGCCTGGATAAAAAGGACAAATTCCTACAAACATACAATCTTCCAAAACTAAATCAGGAAGAATCAGAAAATCTGAATAGATAGGCTATACCAAGTGAAATTGAAGCAATAATCAAAAGAACCCCAATTGGGTGGGGGGAGCCCTGGAATGGATGGCTTCACAGATGAATTTTACCAAACATTCAAAAAACTAATAACTTCCTTTTTCAAACTATTTTTTAAAAATTCAAGAGTGGGGAAGGCTCCCCAACTCATTTTATGAGGCTGGCATTATCCTAACTCCAAAATCAGGTAAAGATACTACAAAAAATTGACTTACAGGCCAATAAACCTAATGAACATAGGTCCTAAATTCCTCAATAAAATATTAGCAGACAGAATTCAAGGTTGGAACAACATTTGCAAATCAGTAAGTGTGATTCACCCCATTGAAAAATGAAGGATAAAAACAACATGATCATATCAATAGACAAAGAAAGAAACATTTGAAAAAACCCAGCACCCATTTTTGATTAAAACTGTCAGCAAATCGAAATAGAGGGAATACATATAAACATAATAAACACCACGTATGACAAACCCACTGCCAGTATCATACTCAATGGGCCAAAACTATAACTGTTCCCCATTAGATCAGGAACAAGACAGAGATGTCCACTTTCACCTCTTTTATTTAACATAGTACTAGAAGTCCTAGCCACAGCAATCACACAAGAAAAAGAAATAAAATGCACCCAAATTGGAAAGGAAGAAGTAATCCGTCTTAATTTGCAGATGACATAATACTGTACATA
This sequence comes from Mormoops blainvillei, assembly GCA_004026545.1. Classification (NCBI taxonomy): domain Eukaryota; kingdom Metazoa; phylum Chordata; class Mammalia; order Chiroptera; family Mormoopidae; genus Mormoops; species Mormoops blainvillei. Next base: position 119,929 of record PVJD01003546.1, on the reverse strand, counting down.
GAGAATCCCAAAGATTCCACCAAGAGACTACTAGATCTGATAAATTAATTCAGCAAAGTAGCAGGATACAAATTTAATATTCAGAAATCAATTGCATTTTTTATATGCCAATAAAAAACTAACAGAAATGGAAACTAAGAAAACAATTGCAGTCACAATTGCTTAAAAAAGAATAAAATACCCAGGAATAAACCTAACCAAGGATGTAAAAGACCTGTACTTGGAAAATTATAAGACACTGAAGAAAGAAATTGAAGAAGATACAAATAAGTGGGAGCACATACTATTTTCATGGATAGGATGAATTAACATTATTAAAATATCCATATTACCCAAAGCAATCTATAGATTCAATGCAATTCTTATCAAGAATCCAATAGCATATTTACAGAACTAGAACCAATATTTCAAAAATTTATGTGGAACCACAAAAGGTCCCTCATGGCAACAGTGGTCCTGAGGAAGAACAAAGTTGGAGGTATCACGCTACTTAATGTCAAACTATATATAAGGCCATTGTAATCAAAACAGCATAGTACTGGCATAAAAATAGACACATAGATAAATGAAACAGAATAGGGAGCCTAGAAATAAACTGACATCTTTACAGTTAATTACTATTCAGCATAGGGAGCAAGCACTTACAATGGACTAAAGATAGTTTATTCAACAAATGGTGTTGGGGGTATTGGACTGATACATGAGGGTAAATGAAACAAGACCACCTTCTTTAGCCACAGACAAGAATAAATTCATCAAAATGTCATTTTACAAGCAAGTTAAAGTAAAATATAACCAAAGACATTGAAGTGAAGAGCAAACTGATAGTGAAAAGAGGAGAGGGGGTAGGAGATGATGGGAGGAAACAGGGGAAGGGTGGTCAAGGAACGTTTATGGGGGACACATGGACAAAGCCAAGGAGGGATGGGATCAAGAGTGGGCGGTGGGGAATGGGAGGAATGGGAGGAGTGGTGGGGAGAAAATGGAAAAAACTCTACTTGAACAATATAAAAAATAAAGAAAAAATGTTAAAAAAAAGATAAATTCAAAATAGACTAAAGACCTGAAACCATAAAAATCCTAAAAGATAACAAAGGCAGCAAAATCTCAGACATAGCTCTAACAATAATGTGTCAGATATATCCCCTCAGGCAAGGGAAATAAGAGAAAAATTAAACTTTATACAACAAAGTAAAAAGTTTTTCACCACATCTATTCCACATATTATTACAGGTCCTTGCCACAGTGATCAGACAACAAAAAGAAATAAAAGGCACCCAAATAGGAAAGGAGGAAGTAAATTTGTCATTGTTTGCAAATGATATGATTATGTACATAGAAAATTCCACAGACTCCACCAAAAAACTGTTAAACCTAATATGTAAATTTGGCAAAACAGAGGGATCAAACTCAATATTCAGAAACTGAAAGCATTTTTGTACACCAACAACAAAATATCAGATTCAGATATCAGGGAAAAAATCCCATTCACTATAACAACAACAACAACAACAACAAACAACAACAACAACAAAAGCCTCTAGGAATAAACCTTGCCAAGGAGGTAAAAGACCTGTACTCCAAAAACTACACAATGATGAAGAAAGAAATTAAGGAAGGTATAAATAAATGGAGCATATGCCATGTTCATGGATTAGAAGAATTACCATCATCAAAATGTCCATACTACCTGAAGCAATTTATAGATTCAGTGCATGCCTATTAAAATACCAAGGATATATTTCATAGATATAGAACAAATATTTCAAAAATTTATATGGAACCATAAATGACCCTAATAGCCACAGCAATTTTGAGAAAGAAGAAAAAAGTCAGACAGATCACAATTCCCAATATCAAGCTATAACTACAAGGCTACTGTAATCAAAACAGTCTGGTAGTGGCATAAGAACAGATATATAGATCAATGGAACAAAATAGAAAGCCCAGAAATAAACCCATGTCTCTATGGTCTATTAATATTCGACAAAGGGGGCAAAAGCATAAAATGGAGTAAAAATAGCCTCTTCAACAAATGGTGTTGGGACATCTGGACAGCTACATGCAAAAAAATGAAACTCGACCACCAACTTACACCATACACAAAAATAAACTCAAGGTGGATAAAAGACTTAAATGTAAGTTGTGAACTATAAAAGTCCTAGCGGAGAGCATGGGCAGGAAAATCTCACATATTCCATGCAGCAATTTTCACTGATATGTCCCCTAGAGCAAGAGACATAAAGGAAAGAATAAACAAATGGGACGTCATCAAATTAAAAAGCTTCTGCATGGCTAAAGAAAACATCAGCAAAATGAAAAGGGAACCAACTATATGGGAAAATATATTTACCAATGATACATCTGACAAGGGTTTGATCCCCAAAATATATAAATAACTCATATGACTCCACTCCAGGAAGACAAACAATCCAATAAAAAAATGGACAAAGGGCCTGGACAGACACTTCTCCAAGGAGGACATACACAGGGTCCAGAGAAACATGAAAGGATGCTCAGCATCACTAGCCATCAGAGAGATGCACAAGTAAAACCACAATGAGATACCGCTTCGCACCAGTCAGAATGGCCATCATAACCATATCAACAAAAAACAAGTGCTGGTGAGGCTGTGGAGAAAAGGCAACTCTAATACACTGTTGGTGGGAATGCAAACTTGCGCAGCCGCTGTGGAAAACAGCATGGAATTACCTCAGAAAACTAATAATGTAACTGCCTTTTGACCCAGCAATTCCACTGCTGGGATTATACCCTAAAAATCCAGAAGCACCAATTCAAAAGAATCTATGTACCCCAATGTTCATAGTAGCACAATTTACAATAGCCAAGTGTTGGAAGCAACCTAAGTGCCCATCAGTAAATGAGTGGGTCAAAAAATGTGGTCCATTTACACAATGGAATACTATGCAGCAGAAAGAAGGAAGGAGCTCTTACCTTTCGCAACAACATGGATGGATCTGGAGAGCATTTTGCTAAGTGAAATAAGCCAGGTGGTAAAAGACAAATACCACATGAATTCATCTATAAGTGGAGACTAATCAACAGAACAAACAAGCAAGTTAAATGTAACCAGAGATATTGAAGTGAGAAAAAACTGACAGTGAACACAGGAGGGGGGAAGGGAATACTAGGGAAAACAGGGAAAGGGTGGTCAAGGAACATACATGGGAATTCATGGACAAAGTCAGGGGTGAGTGGGGTTGAGGGTGGGGGGAGGAGTGGTGGGGGTAAAATGGACAAAACTGTACTTGAACAATAAACATTTTTTAAAAGCAATTTAAAAAAGTGTTTGCACAGCAAAGGAAATCATCACCAAAATGAAAAGACAACCCAAAGAATGGAGAACATATTCACTGATAAATCTGATAAGGGGTTAATACATAAAATTTAGAAAGAACTTACAAAACTCAAGACCAAAAAAACAAACAACCTATTATAAAATAGGTGAAGTACCTGAATAGACGCTTCTCCAAAGAGCACATACAGATGAACAATAAACATATGAAAAGATGCTCAAAGTCATTAATCATCAGAAAAATGCAAATTAAAACCACAATGAGATATTATCTCACACCTGTCAGTTAAGCTATTATCTATAAATCAACAAACAACTAGTACTGGTGAAGATGTGGAAAAAGGGGAACACTTTTACATGTTGGTGGGAATGCAGCTTGGTGCAACCACTGCAGAGAGCAGTATGGAGATACCTCAAAATATTAAAAATGGATCTGCCTTTTGACCCAGCATTCCCACTTCTGGCAATATATCTGAAGGAACCCGAAACAGTAATTCAAAGGAAAGTAAGCACCCTCATGTTCATTGCAGTGTTGTTTACAATCACCAAAATATGGAAGCAGCCCAAGTTCCATGAGTAGTTAAGTGGATAAATCAACTATAGAACATTTATACAATGGAATACTACTTAGCTCTAAGAAAAAAGAAAATTTTACACTTTGTGACGTTATGGTTGGACATGGAGAACATTATGCTAAATGAAATAAGCCAGTCAGAGAAAGCAAAATACCATATGATCTCACAGAGACAGACTCATAGACAGATATCAGGATGACAGCTAAGATGTTAAAGGAAAAATAAAATAAAAAATAAAATAAAATATTATTTTATGAAGCTACCTTTTTGTTTAAGAAATAATATTATGAAAAATACAAAGAAGCTGAAGTTATTATTTCTTTATTAAAATCATGTTTAAGTTTGAGATGTAGCATTTGTCTCCATACTATAAAAAATTATTAAATTAGGCCCTGTATTCTTTTACCCAAAGTTCTTCCAAGTTTCATGCATTATTCAATATCATTAGTCCTTTTTGTAATGGTTTAGGACACTTCCATTTTTTGTTCCAGTTTTATTTAGGTGTATCTGACAAATAAAAAAATATATTTTAAGGTATACAGAGTGATTTTTAAATTTTTTTATCGTTGTTCAATTACAATTGTCCCCATTTTTCTTCCATTCCTCTCCCCTGCCCTACCCAACACCACCTCCCACCATCATTCCTCCCACCCGATGTTGTTTTTGTCCATGGATCCTTTATACATGTTTCTTGACAACCCCTCCCCTTCTTTCTCCTGTTATCTCCTTTTCCCCTCCCTCCTCCCCCTCTGGTTACTGTCAGCTTATTCTTTATTTCAATGTTTCTGGTTATATTTTGCTTGCTTGCTTTTTTTTTTTTTTTTACTATATTCCACTTATAGGTGAGATCATATGGTATTTTTGTTTCACTGCCTGGCTTATTTCACTTAACATAATGTTCTCTAGTTCCATCCATGCAGTTGCAAAGGGTAGGAGTTTCCTTTCTTTCTGCTGTGTGGTATTCCATTGTATAAATGTACCACAGTTCTTTGATCCGCAGAGTGATGTTTCGATAAACACAAACATGGTGAAATATTTTCGCAATTCAGTTAACATTTCCATCACCTCATAGTTACCTTTTGTGCCCACTTGCACGCATGTCTGTGTGTGTGGTAAGAATACTGAAGTTCCAATGTCCTCTGACTTCTCTCTGTTGATCCTTATTTTTGTAGACTGCTGACTTTGTACTCTTTCTTTGAGTCAATGCTCTTCGCTCTTCTTTCTGCCACACTTCCTCAGTTTCTTAATTTTGATTTATCTGTGAATTGGTTGGAGTGAAATCATTTGTCTTAATTTCTAGGACACCATAAAAGTCCTAGAGGAGAATAGGCAGGAAAATCTCACATATTCCACACAGCAATATTTTCACAGATATCTCCCCTAGAGCAAGGGACATAAAGGAAAGAATAAAAAATGGGACTTCATCAAAATAAGAAGTTTCTGCGTGGCTAAAGAAAACATCAGCAAAATGAGAAGAGATCCAAGCATATGGGAAAATATATTTACCAGTGATACCTTGGAGAAGGATTTGATCTCCAAAATATATAAAGAACTCACATGACTCCACACCAGAGGCCAATCCAGTTTAAAAATGGGCAAAGGACCTGAACAGACACTTCCCCAAGGAGGACATACACAGGGCCTGGGGATATATCAAAGGATGCTCAGCATCATAGCCATCAGAGAGATGCAAATTAAAACCACAATGAGATACCACTTCACGCCAGACAGAATGGCCATCCTAACTAAATCAACAAACAAGTGCTGGTGAGGTTGTGGAGAATAAGGAACACTATTACTCTGTTGGTAAGAATGCAGGCTGGAGCAGCCACTGTAAAAAATAGCCTGCGATTTCCTCAAAATCTAAAAATGAAATTGCCTTTTTATCCAGTGATTACACTGTTGGGATAATACCCTAAAAATCCAGAAGCACCAATTCAAAACAACCTATGCACCCCAATGTTCATAGCAGCATAATTTACAGTACCCAAGTACTGGAAGCAACATAAGTGCCCATTAGTAAATGAGTGGATCAAAAACTATGGTACATTTACACAATGGAATACTACACAGCAAAAAGGAAAACGGAGCTCCTACCCTTTGCAATAGCATAGCTCAATCTGGAGAGCATTATGCTAAGTGAAATAAGCCAGGTGGTGAAAGATAAATACCATATAATCTTACCTATAAATGGAACCTAATCAACAAAACAAACAAGCAAGAAAAAAATATAACCAGAGACACTGAAATAAATGACAAACTAACAGTATCCAGACGGGAGAAGGGAATGGGATAACGGGGTAAAAAGGGGAAGGGTCATCTAGGAACATGTATAAAGGACCCATGGACTAAACCAAAGGGGGGTAGGATTGAGGTTGTGAGGTGGGAGTGTGGTGGGGGGAGTTGTGGGTGGGAAATGGAGACAATAGCACTTGAACAATAAAAATTATTTCTATTTATTTTTATTTTTTATAGAAGTTATCTTCATTTTACTTGTTTTAATAGCTCTGTTGATTAAATGACTCATCAAAAGACATGGTGTAAGGTGGGAATAGATATAACACTGTGTCAGGCTCTGAGAAAAACTGAGTATAACTCTCTCTGTAATAGGCATTACAAACAGCATTACTACATTCCTTCAATGTGGGACAATTAATTATTTGATCATCCTATGAGGCTAAGTGCAAAGATAAAATTGTTCCCCGGTACAGCCACTATAGTATGGGCTAAACCAACTACTAGTGTTAACATATAGTTAATACTAAATGTAATGCGGTGTAGTTGTAAGCTCTACAGAGAACTGGCTAGGCTTAGGTCCATCCAGTAAGGGATATTCAGGGTGAAGATAGCTGCATTTTGGAAAGATTGCTTTCATAGACAAAAGCATAACTCTCCTTAGGCAAAACCTGCTTGCTTAGAATACCACATAATCCTAAGAACTGGGAACCACCCTCATCCCTGACTCTGGGTCTCAATGTCACGATAAGCACCATCTGCTTATAAGAATGCCAGACTTTTGATGGCAGATTCTTGGGCTCCATTTGCCCACCTTCTAAAGGGAGAATTTGATTCCATTTTGGGTAACCATGGAGTTCCTTAAAATAAGTTTGACAGCAAATTAATAAAACAAAACTTTCTTTGATCAATATTTGTTAAAATAGATCCTACTCTGTGAAAGGTATCATACTACACACTTCTATGTTAATTTTAATTATAGTTGATCCTTGGACAATGTGGGGGGTTTGTTGTACCAACCCCCAATTCAATAAAAAATCTGAACATAACTTTTGAGTTTGCAAAACTTGGTTGTATTTTGGAATCAGTGAGGGATTGGTTCCAGGACCCCACAAAAATCCATGGATGCTCAAGTATTCTATATAAAATGACCCAAATCAATGCATAGCCAGTCCTCCCAATGATGGCCCAGAAAGAGTACAGGTATTTATTGGAAAAAATCCATGTATAAGTGGACCCACAGAGTTCAAAGCCATGTTTTTCAAAGATTAACTATTCTAAATTATAAAATTATTTTATTACAATTACTGCAACATATTCAGGATTCTAAAAACTGCTTGGTATTAGTCTGAGGACTTGACAAATGCTTCTCTTGGATAATATTGATTTGAAATCTGAAGAATTATTAAGATATTGCTAGGAAAGGGTAAAGGGTATAGTACAGACATGTACAGAAGGAAAACTTATACACAGAACCTGTCAGAAAGAACCGTAACCCCCTCAAGTACTTGACTGTCAAGGTGATTTTGACTGGATCAAAGTGAAAAAATTAAAAGTGATTTGGAATAATGCTAGTAAGATAAATCTCAGATACTCTGGGCCTATTGAATTGTAACCTAAGAGTACCAGGAAGAAACTGAAAGGCCTTTAAGTGTGAGGGTGATCTTATCAGTAATACTGTACCTCTGTGTCTCAGATTTAGAGACTGAAATGGAAGGGCAAGAACAGACACAAAAACTATGTAAGGAAATGAAGCAGAACAAGAGATAATATGAATGCTCTAGAGTACCGATCTACGCATTATAAATTTAGAGAAATGAAAGACAAGAATGGAGTAACGGAAGATGTCCTGGCCTTGGAATCAAGACATCCAACTTCCTTGCTAACTTCAGCCGAGTAATGATATTTGTGGTCTTATATTTCTTTATCTTCAAAGTAAGGGATTGACCTATATGACTTCTAGGGCTCACTCCAGATTTTATGCCTATGGTTACTCTTCTGACAGGACCAAAGTAAATAAAAATCACCTTCACTTGAGAGAGAGAGAGAGAGAGAGAAAGGGAGAGAGAGAGAGAAAAGAGAAAATGGGAGCTTACAGTTAGGATGTCAAATGCAAAAGAGATCAGCAGACAGATTTCAGAACTGTTTAAAATATAAAATAAAAAATATTAGGGGACAGCCCTGACCACGTGGCTCTGTTGGTTGGAGTACTGTCCCATGTTCTGAAAGATTGTCAGTTCCATCCCCAGTCAGGGCACAAAACTAACTGGCCTGTTTAATCCTGGTCAGGACGTGTACAGGAGACAACCTATCAATGTTTTCCTCTCACATCAATGTTTTTCTCTCACATCAATGTTTCTCTTTCTCTCTTTCCCCTTTCCTCTCTCTCTAAAATTAATAAACATATCCTCTGGTGAGCATTAATATATATTAATATATACATACATTATATGCACACATATTTCGAGACATTTCTGTGAGGATTGAGATTTTAAGACTGATAAGTTTCTTGTTTGAATAACTAGATAAACGAAATGAAAATTAGGTCGATAATTCATTGAGATTAGAAACTCAGATGAAGACAAATCAGCACTAGGGAGAAAACCATAACGAGTCTGCATGCTAGTTAGCCACAGATTAATGTTGATCATTACCTAAATGCCCCACTGGTCTCACTTGGTAAACCCCTGGGATTATTCACATAATTTGAATCTTCCCAGTTAACATCTTAATTCACTTCTTTTCATAATCCCAGTTATTCCTGGATATAATAAAAACTAAAAATGTAGAGTTAAAAATAATTACTATGGCTTAAGTTAAAGACTCTTAATGGGTCTGTAGCAGGATATTTAACACAGAGATATAGTTCTAGGAAAAATAGTACCCTTATCTTATAAATTAGTAACTTCTTCAACCAAAAATGATTCAATCAAGCATTTTAAATCAAATAAACTTTTGGATCATATTTTTCCTGAACTGCCACTTAATTTATTTACTTACTTGTTTATTTGTGTATATTTCAACTTCACTGAAGTATAATTGACTAAAGTGTAGGATATTTAAAGCATGTATCATGGTGGTTTGATACACATGTACATTGTGAAAGGCCCCCTCTATCTGGCTAATTTATACATCTCTCACCTCACATATTTACCTTTTTGTGTGTATATAAAGACATTTAAGTTATACTGTCTTAGAAAATTTCAATTATGCAATATTGTGTGATCAATAACATTCAGCATTTGCACATTAGAATCTCACACCTTATTCATTTCAGAGTTGAAACTTTGCACCCTTTTACCAATCTTTCCCTATTACATGCCCCCCAGTTCCTGAAAACCAATTTTGTACTCCATTTCTGAGTTTAGCCATTTGTTCTTGTTTGTTTTAGGCTTTACATATATGTGATACCATGTAGCATTTGTCTTTCTCTGTCTTCTTTCACTTAGCATAATGGACTAAAGGTCCATACATGTCATAAATAGCAGGATTCCTTTTTTTTCATAGCTGAATAACATTCATATATCCCAAATCTTTATTCATTCACTCACTAATGTACACTTAGGTTGTTTTCATGTCTTGGGCTGTTGTAAATAATGCTGTAATGAACATGGAAGCACAGGTATTTCTTTGATACCCTCTTTTCATTTCTTATGGACATATAATAAGAAGTAAAATTGTTTGATCATATGGTAGTTTTATTTGTAATATTTTGAGGACACTTGATACTGTTTTCCATAGAGGTTGAATCAATTTACATTTACACCACAGTGACAAGAGTTCCCCTTTCTCCACATCCTTGCCAACAATTATTATCTCTGTCTTTTTGATGATACCAGGTAGAAGGTGATATCTCTTTGTGGTTTTGATTTGCATCTCCCTGGTGATTAGTGATGATGAGCACCTTTTCATGTACATGTTAGGTATTTGTATTTATTTGGAAAAATATCTGTTTGGTTCTTCTGCCCATTTTTAAATCAGATTGCTCATTTTTTGCTTTTGAAGTTGCATGAATCCTTTATATATTTTGAATATCAACCTCTTACTATATATAAGTATATACACATACACAAACACATACATACAGTATGGTGCTAGAATAAAAAGACACATGAATCAATGGAACATAATAAAGAGCCTAGAAATAAACCCATGCATATAAGGTCAATTAATTTATGACAAAGTAGCCAAAAATATACAATGGGGAAAGAATAGCCTCTTTAATAAATGGTGTTGTGAAAGCTAGATATCCGCATGCAGGAGAGTAAAAGTAGATCCCTATTTTACACTATACACAAAATCCAAGTCAAAGTGGATTAAAGACTTAGACATACAGCTTGAAACCATAAAACTTCTAGAAGAAAACATAGGGAGTAAGCTCCTCAACATTGGTGTTAGAAATGATTTGGTGTTGGCAAAAATAAATAAGTGGCACTACATCAAACTAAAAAGTTTCTCCATAGCAATGGAAACTATCAACAAAATGAGACAGCACACTACGGAAGGGGAGAAAATATTTGCAATTTATATATCTGATAATGGGTTTACTTCCACTGCCATATTAGTTTTTCATGGTTTAGTTGTTCTAATCTTTGCAAAAATATTTACTTCTACTTTTAATATGTTCTGCATTGTAAAAAGATTCAAAGTGATATATTTTTCTAAAGGAAGCCTTGTACTCTCTCAAACTAAATATTTGTCAGGTGGCAGGGTACGTTCTCACAACCTGATTCCAAGTGTTTTTTAAGAAGTGATGTTTATGCATCCAATGTTACATGGGAAACCACCAAATATCAACCAAATATACTTTGCTCTTGCTCACTTTTGCACTATTTATCAATTACCTAACATTTGTAGAGAGCACATAAGCCTCTCTGAACCCCTTTTTGACCTCTTAATGGTTATTCATGGACAGGGAATAGTCAGGGGCAAAAGTCATGAGCTCTTGCCAGGTCAATGATGGGTGAAAAAAATCCTCCAGAGTTGTTGTAGGGTTACAGGGATGTGTTGCTTTAAGAAGGCCAATTTATACCATGAAATTGGATTAGAAATTGTTCAAATAATCAAAATCCAGGTATTAATCTATTTCCTTAGGAAGTATTTGTGTTTCCTAAGACAAGGTATGATAGTAAGCTCAGGCTGTCATAACAAAACACGTTAGACTAGGTGGCTTAACCAACATGAATCTAATTTCTCACAATTCTGAAGGCTGAGAGTTCAAGATCAGGGTGCCAGCATGGTCAGGTTCTGGTGAGGGATCTCTTCCTGACCTGTAGAGGCAAACTTCTTGCTGTGTCCTCATATGGCCTTCCCTCTTGGTACATGCACGTGGAGAGGGAGAGAGATTTCTCTCTTACTTTCCTTATAAGACCACCAATCTTATTGGATCAGGCTCCCACACTTATAACCTTACTTCACTATAATTATCTCCTAAAAACCTATCTCCAAATATAGTCACATTGGTGTTAAGGTCTCAGAATAATAATTTGGAGGACACACAGTTAAGCCTATATCACAAAGTAATATAATAAAAAGGATTCCCATGATCATTTGAGCACCTGTGATTATTCAGTATCTCCAGGTCCTTAAATGAGCACAGCAGATTTGTGTATTATCCAATGAGTGGTGCTTAATTTGACTATTGACAGCTGAATGTTGGTTTTCATGACTATATTATTTCTTAATACAAGTAAATGTATGCTCTGGATTCTTATTAAATCTGGAAATGTTCTCAATGGCAGTAAAAATACATATGGGCTATTCAAACAGTCGGAAAATCATCAGCTTCCTGTCTCTCTTATCTTTTTCTACTTGTGTTTAATGTTAAAGGCAACATAAAAAATAAGATTAGACTCCATCAACATTTTAAAGCTATTTTTCCTGGTTTATCTTAAAAAAGAGAGGGGGAAGACAAAAATTTTGGGTGGGGAATTCCATGTAATTGCATCATTGTGGTTCACTCTCTATCCTGAAGCAAAACTTCTATGCAACTAAAGCTCCTTCAGAAGCATTTCTACCTCAGGCCTATCAGTATGACTATCACCATTAAATCAACAAACAAGTGTTGGTGAGGATATGGAGAAAAGGGAACTCTTATGCACTGCTGTGGGAATGCAGATTGGCATAGCCACTGTGGAAACAGTATGAAGTTTCCTCAAAAAATTAAAAAGGACACTATCTTTGATATATCCAAAGAAACTTAAAATAATAATTTTTCACATTACTGATAGTTATTTTATGCAAAATAATAGAGGAATAGTATCTTCACAATTGGATGAGGTAATTTGGTGTAGGAACAATATCAAATAACAGTTCAACATACTATGATTTGATTTATGGCTAGAGTTTCAGAGTATAAATAGCTTCACATGATACAACCCAGCAGTAGAGAGGATTATAACTTTTTTCTTTTTTTATTTTTTGTATATTTTATTACGATGCTATTACAGTTGTCCCATGCCCCCCTTTATCCCCTCTGCCCTACACCCCATCCCATCATCCCTACACTTCTCAGTCCATATCTATGGACTGCACACACCAGTTCTTTGGCCTCTTAATTTCCCACACCACTCCCCACTTCCCCCTTTTCACTTTTTTTTGGTCAACATTTTCCCACTACCACTAGAGAGCCCAGAAATAAACCCATGTCTCTATGGTCAATTATTATTTGACAAAGCGGGAAAAAGCATAAAATGGAGTAAAAATAGCCTCTTCGACAAATGGTGTTGGGAGAGTTGGACAGCTACCTGCAAAAAAATGAAATTCAACCACAAACTTACACCACACACAGAAATCAAATCAAGATGGATACAAGACTTAAATATAAGTCATGGCAACATAAATGTCCTAGAGGAGAACATAGGCAGAAAAATCTCAGATACTCCATGCAGCAATATTTTCACCAATATGTCCCCTAGAGCAAGGAACATAAAAGAAAGAATAAACAAATGGGACTTCATCAAAATAAGAAGCTTCTGCACAGCTAAAGAAAACATCAGCAAAATTAAAAAGGAACCAACTGTATGGGAAAATATATTTGCCAATGATACATTTGACAAGGGTTTGATCCCCAAAATATATAAATAACTCATATGACTCCACTCCAGGAAGACAAACAATCCAATTAAAAAATGGGCAAAGGACCTGAACAGACACTTCTCCAAGGAGGACATACACAGGGCCCAGGGACATATGAAAGGATGCTCAGCATCACTAGCCATCAGAGAGATGCAAAATAAAACCACAATGAGATATCACTTCACACCAGTCAGAATGGTCATCATAAACAAATCAACAAACAAATGCTGGCAAGGATGTGGAGAAAAGGGAACCCTAGTGCACTGTTGGTAGGAATGCGGAGTGGTGCAGCTACTGAGGAAAATAGTTTGGAATTTTCTTAAAAAACTAAAAATGGTACTACCTTTTGACCCAGCAATTTCAATGCTGGGATAATAACCTAAGAAGACTGAAACACCAATTCAAAAGAACCTATGTACCCCAATATTCATAGCAGCACAATTTACAATAGTCAAGAATCGGAAGCAACCTAAGTGCCCAACAGTAAATGAGTGGATCTTAAAATTATGGTACATTTACACAATGGAATAGAAAGAAAGAAAGAAAGAAAAAAAAGAAAGAAAGAAAGAAAACTGCCTTTTGTGACAACATGGATGAAACTGAAGAGCATTATGCTAAGTGAAATAAGGTAGGTGGTGAAAGACAGATACTATGTGATCTCACATATCAGTGGAGCCTAATCAACAAAATGAGCAAGCAAAATATAACCAGTAACATTCAAATAACAAAAACCGAAGTAACCAGAGGGGAGGAGGGAGGAAGATAACAGGGTAAAGGAAGGGGAAGGGTCATCAAGGAACATACTAAAATACTAATTTTAAAAAATATATGCACCCCTATGTTAATCCTCAGTGGTATTTATAATAGCCAGTATGAAAGCAGCCCAAGTATCCATTAATAGGTGAGTGGGTAAAAAAAATTGTGGTACATTTACGTAATGGAATACTACTTGGCCATTAAAAGGAGGAAATCTTACCTTTTGCAACAGCATGGGTGTATCTGGAGAGTATGATGTTAAGTGAAATAAGCCAGCCAGGAAGAGACAAATACTACATGATCTCACTTGTATGTGGAATCTAATGAATAAAATAAACTGACAAACAAAATAGTAACAGAGGCATGGATACTTGGAACAGACTGATAGCTGTCAGAGTCAAGGGGATTAAGGTGAAGGAATTAAGCAAAAAACGAACAAACAAGAAAACATATTTTCATGTTGGGTGATGGGCGCATGATGAAGTGTGCAAATGATGCATTCATTGTTGATTTGTACACTTGAAACCTGCATGGCTTGTGAATGAATGTCACCCCATAAATTCAATATAATATAAAAGAATTGAAGAAAAACTCAGAACTTAAAAAAAGCATTACTATATCTGCATATGTATATAGTGTAGGTTATGTTCTCTTATCACTTACCCTGGATTCAGTAAGATTTGTAGCATAAATCAAGAACTGATAAATTCTAACATGGAGTGTTTTAACCCTCCATAATAGGCAACTATCCTTGATCACTGAGTTATTTCAGGTAGAAATGTGAGAAAATAAATACTATAATTAAAATAATTTATTCATCAGAATCTAAAGAATTAAAACTATGTGCTAGAGACTCTATGTAACATAGGATAAGGATTGGGTGGTAGTGTGGATACAACGGTACATTTTTGTTGTTGTTGTTGTTGTTGCTAAACAACCCACTCTCAACAAGTCATAGATGGGATTCATGTCAAAAGCTAGTATTTCCTATGGAATCACTTTTCAGGTGGGAAACCTAATGCCTTGACAGGAACAATTTCATCTCTGATCTAATTCAATCCCAAATCTACATGTCTTTGGGAGCCAGGGTTGGATGGGGCAGCAGAGAACAATGAGGGCAGGGGGAATGGGGACAACTCTAACTAGATAACCATAAAAAAAGTGACAAATGGTATATTTGTCAAAAATGTTTAAGGTTGTGTTTCCTTCTTTAGACACCAGAAAAAACAATCTTCCCTCTGAGGTCACAAATTATATCCTTGACCCCACTGAGGTGCCTATATTTATTTGCTTAACTGTCTGCTACAACCTGTCAGATAATAATGTTATTAATTATAAAGACTGTACCTTATTGCTCTTTGTTAAGGTTAAGGATTCAGGATATAAAGATAGTTTATATATCTTTATGGGTTAGCCCAAGAATATGTATTCTGAAGTTATACAGTGGAGTTTGAAATTGGCATAATTGTATGCAATGAGCACAAGGTGAAAGGAGATAGAGATAGGGTATTGAGTCTGGCCCTGAGGTAAGGGATTTTTTAAATCATTTTTTATTGTTATTCTATTAACAGCTGTCCCAATTTCCCCCCCTTTGCCCTCCTCCACTCATCCCACCTCCTGCTCTTCTGACTTCTCAATTGAGAATAGCATTTAGGGTTTAACACTGCTGATTCAACACCCTGGATATCACTGTGGGGGTGGATCTAATAATATTTGAGAGGAGCTTTTATCTGTAAAGAACTCAGAATGATGTTCTGATGTCCTATGGTTGGTAAAAGTATCTCTATGTTTATAAAAACGTTTGTTCTTATGAGTCTTGGGATATGTCCTCACCACTTTTTCCTCACCCCACATTATCAGCTTTTAGTAAAATCATCAGAAGTGAAGTACAAGTCTTACTGACCACTGCATTAGGACAGTAACACCCTTGAGAGGATATAGCTAATTGATAGGATGGTCTTTGACCTTTCAAGAAACCTTTGTGCCCCCTTTCTGTGCATTTTATTTTGCCAAGTTAGAAATAATGACATTGATCTTTAATGAATATGAAATAGAAGACAAAGACTATTTGGCTGCCTTCCCACAATTCCGCAGGCCCACAGGAGATTTCTTCTACATGTTTCACAGTGCAGTTAGTACTTGCTATCTCAAGCCCATGTGCCCTCACACCATTTGGGGTTTCTGGTTTGGTTAAAATAACTAATCTCAACCTTTTTTCTTGCTTCAAAACTTCCATCTTCTTTATAGGCGCTCCTCGTAGCTCTTTTCTGCTTAATAATACAGCTTTATCTCTGGTCAATCTTAACCAAGACATAGTAAATACATCATTAAGTAAGCAACCTGAGCTGAAAATTGGCTATATTTTTAAAATGCTGATGTATGAGAACTTACCTGACAGATGGCAAAAGAAAATTAAAGAAAATGGTCACAGCATATCCCTTCCTCCACACTTCAGTGCCTTGTTAAATAAGAATAAGCCTTTTTAATTAATATTGATTTAACACTGACTGTCCTTGAGGCATATAACCCTTTGACACATTTTCACCTTCAAAACTGCTAAAATTGCAAAATGTATAATAACAAAATTCAAATTCATTTCTAAGCTCAGTGTTATTATGGTTTGTTATCACCAATTCCCAGCTACTTCAGGAAAGTGCTATATGTCATAGAAAGTGGCAATGTCTTTATTTATGACCTCCAGTGATTCGTTAGATTTACCAAACATTTCTCACAGCATAGTCCAGGTCATCCAGAAACGGAAATTTAGGGAAAGATAAAAGATTCTGATCATATTTGGTTTATGATCCTGATAATTTTTCTCTTATAAAAAGTGTTTTTCAAAAAATTTTTACTGTTGATTATAGTTGTCCTCATTTTTTTCCCATTACTCACCCCTGTGCTACCCATCCCTCACCTCCAACATTTAGTCTCCCCCACCCCCATAATCTTTGTCCATGGGTCCTCTATTCAGGTTCCTTGACTTGACCATTCCCCTTCTTCCCTCCATTATCCCCCTCCCACCTCCCCTTTGGTTACTGTCAGTTTGTAATTTATTTCCATGTCTGTTTTTCTTCCTTGTTTGTTTTGTTATTTAGGTTCTATGTATAGGTGAGATGATATAGTATTTTTCTTTCACTGCCTGGCTTATTTCACTTAGCTTAATACTCTCCAGTTCCATCCATGCTGTCCCAAAAGGTAGGAGTTCCTTCCTTCTTTCTTCTATGTAGTATTCCACTGTGTAAAAGTACCACACTTTTAAGATCACTAACTCACTGATGGGCACTTAGGCTGTTTCCAGCACTTGGTTATTTTATATAGCGCTGCTGTGAACATTGAGGTGAATAAGTCTTTTGAATTGGTGTTTCATGTTCCTTATGGTATAATCCCAGCAATGGAATTGCCAGGTCAAAAGGCAGTTACATTATTAGTTTTTTTTAGGAAATTCCATACTTTTTCCACAGTGGCTGCACTGGTCTGCATTCCCACCGACAGTGTATTAGGGTTCCCTTTTCTCCACAACCTTGCCAGCACTTGTTTGTTGATTTATTTATGATGGCCATTCTGTCTGATATGCAGTGGTATCTCATTGTGGTTTTAATTTGCATCTCTCTGATGGATAGTAATGTTGACCATCTTTTCATATGTCTCTGGGTCTTCTGTGTGTCCTCCTTGGAGAAGTGCCTGTTCAGGTCCTTTCCCCTTTTTTAAATTGGATTGTTTGTCTTCCTGGAGTGGAATCATGTGAGTTCTTTATATATTTTGGAGATCAGACTCTTCTCCAAGTTATAATTGGCAAATATATTTTCCCATACAGTTGGTTCCCTTTTAATTTTGCTGATGTTTTCCTTAGCTGTGCAGAAGTTTTTGTTTTTTTTTTAATTTGATGAAGTTCCAGTTGTTTATTCTTTCCTTTATGTCCCTTGCTCTAGGGTACATAGTGAAAATATTGCTGTGTGTAATATCTGAGATTTTCCTACCTATGTTCTCATCTAGGACCTTCATGTTGTTCTGACTTATATTTAAGTCTTTTATCCATCTTCAGTTTATTTTTGTATGGTGTAAGTTGGTGGTCAAGTTTCATTTTTTGCATGTAGCTGTCCAGGTCTCCCAACACAATTTGTTGAAGAGGCTATTTTTACTCCATTTTATGCTTTTGCCTCCATTGCCAAGTATTAATTGACCATAGAGACATGGGTTTATTTCTGGGTTCTCTATTCTGTTCCATTGATCTATGTGTCCATTCTTATGCCTGTACCAGACTGTTCAAAATACAGTGGACTTGTAATATAGTTTTATATCAAGTATTGTGATCTCTCCTACTTTCTTCTTCTTTCTCAAAATTACCATGGTTATTTGGAGTTGTTTATGGTTCCTTATATATTTTGAATTGTTTGTTCTATATCTGTGAACTATGTCATTGGTATTTTAATAGGGATTACATTTAATCTATAAATTTCTTTGGGTCGTATGGACATTTTGATGGTGTTAATTCTTCCAAACCACAAACACAATATATGCTTCCATTTATTTATGTCTTTCTTAATTTCTTTCTTCAGTGTACTGTAGTTTTCTGAGTACAGGTCTTTTACTTCCTTGGTTAGGTTTATTCCTAGGTACTTTATTTTTCTTATTGTGATAGCAAGTGGGGTTTTTTTCTGATTTTTTAAGGGTTTTTATTTATTTTTAGACAGAGGGGAAGGGAGGGAGAAAGAGAGGGAGAGAAACACCAATGTGTGGTCACCTCTCACATTTCCCCTACTGGGGACCTGGCCCACAAACTAGGCATGTGCCCTGACTGGGAATCAAACCAGCAATGCTTTGGTTCACAGGCCAGCACTCAATCCACTGAGACACACCAGCCAGGGCTCCTGATTTCTGTTCCTGATATTTTGTTGTATGCTCCCTCTACTCCCACTTTGCTGTTTTTAACTTAAATGGGACTGTACCTTATCAAATGCTTTTTCTACATCTATTGATATGATCATTTGAGTTTTGTCTTTCATTTTATATACGTTATGTTATGTTTGTTGATTGTGAATATTGTACCATCCTAGCATCCCTGGGATAAATCTCACTTGATCATGGTGTATGATCTTTTTAATGTATTGCTGGATGCAGTTTGCCAATATTTTGTCGAGGATTTTAACGTCAATGTTCATCAGCGATATTGGCCTGCAGTTTCCTTTCCTTGTTTTGTCTTTTCTAGTTTTGGGATTAGGATGATGCTGGCCTCATAAAAAGAGTTTCAGAATCTTCCCTCTTCTTGGATTTTTTGAAATAGTTTGAGTAGGATAGGGGTTAGCTCTTTCTTAAGGGTCTTGTAAAATTCTCCTGTGAAACCATCCTATCTAAGGCTTTTGTGTGCCAGCGGTTTTTTGATTACTGCTCCAATTTCAATAGCTGTTATTGGTCTGTTCAGGCTATCTGCTTCTTCTTGATTCAGTTTTGGGAGATTACATTTTTCTAGAAATTTGTCCATTTCACCCAGGTTTTAAAATTTCTTGGCATATGGTTGTTCATCGTAATTTCTTACCATCCTTTGTATTTCTGTGGTATCAGTACTAATTTCTCCACTTTCATTTCTAATTTTATTTATTTGGGTCCTCTCCCTTTTTTTCTTGATTAGTCTGGCTAAAGGCTTGTCAATATTGTTTATCTTTTCAAAGAACTAACTCCTGCATTTATTGATCTTTTGCATTGTTCTCTTAGTGTCTGTCATTTAATTCTACTCTGACATTGGCTATGTCCTTCCTTCTACTCACTTTGGTCTTTGCTGTTGTTCCTCCAGTTCTTGTAGATATAGGGTTAGGTTTTTTTTATGTTTGAAATCCTTCTATCTTCTTTAGGTAGGTCTGTATTGCTATGAACTTTCCTCTTGGGATCACCGCTGCTGTATCCCATAGGTTTTAGACTGTTGGGTATTCATTTTCATTCATTTCCAGAAATGTTTTTATTTCTTCCTTGATCTCATTAAGCCATTCACTGTTTAATATCATGCTATTCAATCTCCATGAATTTGAATGTTTTTTAGTTTTTTCCCTGAGGTTGGTTTCTAGTTTCAGGCCCTAGTGGACCAAGAATATACGTGATATGATTTCAGTTTTCTTGAATTTGTTAAGGTTTGTTTTGTGTCCCATGATGTGATCTTTGAAATGTTCCATGTGCATCTGAAAAGAATGTGTATTTTGCTTCTTTGGAATGAAAGGTTCTATACATATATATCAAGTAAGTCCATTTGATCTAGCACATCATTCAGTCCCACAATATCCTAGTTGATTCTTTGTTTGGAAGATCTATCCATTCTATCCATTCTTGACAGTGAGGCATTAAAATCCCCGGTTATAAGTGTGTGTTTGTCTATATTTTTCTTGAAGTCCTCCAAGGTTTTCCTTATATATTTGGGTGCTCCTATATTGGGTGCTGATATGTTTATAATGTTTATGTCTTTTTGTTGGATTCTTCTCTTGAGTATTATGAAGTGTCCTTCTGTGTCTCTTTTTATGGTCCTTGTTTTGAAGTCTACTTTTCTGATATAAGTACTGCTACCATGGCTTTTTTTCTATCCATTTGCTTGGAATATTTTTTTTCTAAATTTTCATTTTCAGTCTGTGTGGTCCTTTTGTTCTGCATTGGGTCTCCTTTAGGCAGCATATGTGCAGGTCAGGTTTTGCTATCCATTCAGCTACCCTATGTCTTTTGATTGGAGCATCTAATCCATTTACATTTAAGGTTATTATTGATAGGCACTTATTCATTGTCATTTTCTCCCTTTGTGCCTATTTTCCTCTCTCCCTCACTCTTTTTCTTCATCTTCTTAAAGCAGTCCCTTTAGCATTTCATGCAATGCTGGTTTAATAGAGGTATATTCTTTCTGCCTTCTTTTTTTCCTAGGAAACTCATTTCACCTTCCATTTGAAATGAGAGCCTTGCTAGATAAGAATAGTCTTGGTTGCAGGCCTTTGCTTTACATTACTTAGAATATTTCTTGCCACTCTCTTCTGGCTTGTAGTGTTTCTGTTGAGAAATCAGCTGCTAGCCTTATGGGAGCTCCCTTGTTTGTAACTGTCTCTTTCTTCCTTCCTGCCTTTGAGATTCTCTCTTTGCCTTTGAATTTTTTCATTTTAATTATGATGTGTCTTGGAGTGGGCCTCTTTGGTTTATCTTTATGGGACCCTCTGTGCTTCCTGGGCTTGCATGGCTTTTCCCCTCTCCAGGTTAAGGAAGTTTCCCGTCGTTATTTTTTCAAACAGGTTTTCTATCCCTTGCTACTTTTCTCCTCCTGCTGGTATTCCTATGATTTGAACATTTTTGTGTTTTGTGTTTTCTTGAAGTTTCCTTAAGCTGTCTTCATAATGTTTTAGTCTTTTTTAATGCTGCTGCTCTACCTGGGCATTTCTTTCTACCTTGTCTTCAAGCTCACTATTTGGTCCTCTGCTTCATCCAGCCTCCTTGTAATTCCTCCTAGTGTATTTTTTTTTAATTTCAAATATTGCATTCTTCATTTGTTCTGGTTATTGTTCATAGTTTCTATTTCCTTTTTCATACTGTTGTAGTTCTTGCTCAGTTCCCTGTAGTTGTCACTGAGCTCCTTGAGCATCTTTATAAAAAAAATCTTTGTCTGATAGTTTGCTTGCCTCCACTTCATTTAGCCCTTTTGCTGGGGGATTCTTCCTTTTTTTTTTTTTTGATTGGGAGCTTTATCTTTGTCTCCCTATTTTAGGTGGTACTTTTTTGCTGCTTCCCAGGTTACTCTGCTTTGCCAGCTGTCTTCTTGGTGTGGACCTCTATAGTAGGAGTTCTGTGGGATGCAGTGATGCAGTCTTTTTGATCTCTTTGTTTAGATGCTCTAGCATTCCTTTTCTTCCATTTGTGTGGGCTTTCTTGCTGTACTTGAGCTTTACTTGCTAGTGGCTTCTTTATTGGTGGGTTCTACCCCGCAATGAGCTTATTGGTTGTCACAACTCCCACCTTACCTTACATGCTGCTTTGCCAGTGTTTGTTAACAATGCAGTATTACCAGACAACCAAACCTATGTCAGCAAAAAGAACCCCCCACCACATCAGCAAACTCAACTGCAGTTGAACACATCTTAATACAGTGGGAGAGAGATTACAGATATGACATGACAAAGGGAATATGAGATGGCTAAAGGAGGGCAAAATGTTATTGAGTGGTAAGAGGGATGAGAATTAATAAGAGTAGGGATAGAACCAAGGTGAAGAAAGGCAGAGAACAAATTTTAAAATGTAGGTAAAACACAAAAAGGCAATGGGAACAATGGGGTAAGAAAAAGGAAGAGTATACTATGAGGTTTGAAGTAAGATTGAAAAAGTATTGGATGAATGAGAGCAAAATTGCAGAAAAACCACAGCAGGGTTAATAGCAATGACAGCTTAATGGAGTTAAATAAAGGTGGAATAGGAATAAGAATATTGTGCAAAAACAAAATGTGAATATGAGATGTTTACAGCAAAGAAAAATGATTTTGAGATGGTGGGGGAAGCAAACTAATAAGAGTAAGGAGTAAAGCCTAGGTTGAGAGAGGGGGAAAAAAGAAAAAAATGAAATAAAATTCTTCACTCAACTGATCAGGGGCAGGGGGAGGGTAAAATAGGGTAAGACAGGGAGAGTATTCTATGGGATTTAAAGTACAAATAAGTAGTGGACAAATAGGAGTTCCATTGGAGAATTACAGCAATGACCATGGTTTTTGCCCAACTAGTCACTGTTTATAAAAGGTGGAAAAGAAATAAGACTTCTATAAGAGGGTAAAAGAATGTGAGCTGACAAGAAAGAAGAGTGTTTGTGCAAGTTTAGATGGAGGAGAAATATTGAGAGTAAGGAATAGGAGCACAGCATAATGTGAGAGAAAATAAAGTTTAGCACAATAGTAATAAGGCTCAGGAAGATGGTGAAATAAAGACCATGGAAGGGTGCTGTGTGGGATTTGGAATAACAATAATATGATAAAAATATATCATCTGAATAAAATGAATAAAAAGTAACGGACCAAGAATAGTGAGTTATTTGGAATATGAGTGACATGGAAGGAGAAAAATTAAAATGCTATGTAAAATGGAGAAAAACAAAACAATACAAACAAATAAAAACAAACAAAAAATATAAATAAATGAAAAGAAGGGAAATGTTTTAAAAAATGCAAGTTCTGATGAAGAGCAAGGTAAAATTTGTCCCAGCTCTTGGTGCTCACCTTTTCTGACTTCTCTCTGGATCTGTCTCTTGTTTTTTCTCAGCTCCAAATCTTACTGTCTTACTCTTGGGGGGCAAAAAAAAAAAAAAAAAGAGCCCATGCTCATGGTTGGTAAGCCTGCCTGGCTGGTTTTGCAGATCTTCCCGGCTCCTGCAGGCAGGGACCACAGGGGTGGCAGTGTTGGGCTCCATTTTTCCTTTCCTGTGGTTTGCCAAGGCAGTGGGCTTAGTCAGTGGGCTGCAATAATCACTCTACTCTGCGAGTTGTGCTGGGCTGGTGCTGATAAACCACCTTGCTTTGCACCCCTTTGATCAATCCATAAGGTGCACTTCATGGGAGCAAATTGCGCCCACAATCCTTCTTCCTTTTCAACTGGGCAACTGCCCAGTACACCTCAGTTCCCCTTTTGAAAAAAGTCTCTTTGGTCAGCACTGCCTCTCCGAGCCACTGCCCAGCTTTCCACACACTCCAACTCTCTGGCAAATCCAGAGTCTATCTCAGGCACAGCTAGTTGCAGGCAACCTCTTCTCCCAGCTCCAGGTGTTGCCAGGAACCCCCTGACTGTCTCAGTCAGCAACCGCTGCTCCAGTTTGGGTGTGCCACACCTTCTGTGTGTGTGCCTGGGTGTCTTCTTTTTTTCCCCCAGTGACTTCACACATTCAAGTCTCTCCTGGTACAGGTCTGCGATTCGCCAGCCCTGAGAAGAGAGGGAGCCCGTGGGCTGCTATCACTGACTCAAATCCCCTCTGGTGTTTTCCTTGCACCAGCCTCGGTTTCTGGCACCACTTCTGGGGACTTTCTCCATCCTCCTATGAAACTTCCTTATCGCTCGTTTTGAAGTGTCCTCTGCACACTTTGGCTTTCAAACCTCATATCAGCTAAGATTCTGTTGCCTGTTCACTTTGTGCTTCAGAAGATCAGCTAAGTGTCCCAGTTGGTTGCATGAGCAAGTGGGTTCAGCTCCCACCTGCTTCACTTCCATCTTCTACCTCTGATCCTGGCATGTATTAAAACATGACAACTTCACTTTGATAGAAATATTAAGCAGTTATTTCTTTCTAAGTAAATACCACGAATGAGGCATTTGTTTATCAGTTAAAGAAAGGATAGAGTTTATTTTTCCTGACACCTTCTACCTGGTCATTTGAATAATGAGTCAATAACCAGAAACCTTTATTTACCTAAGGTGAGACTTTTTCATTTGAAAATTTGCTTATTCAGCTGTCACTCTTTGATTTCATCCACATTCAGGGAAGTCCTTGGGTAATTAATTACCACTTCTAGTAAAACCACATCCCTCTGTGAGGCTTCCCTCACATACATTAGATCCATGTACATATCATATACATATCATTAGATCCATGAAGCACCTCTGAGATCCACACTCCATTCTCAGTCTCAGAATAGTAGACCAACCATTCGACATATGAGTTTTACTCAAATAATCTTAAGTGACAAGCACCCTTCTTTGTGTCATGTCTCGATATGTTTCCTAATTCTGTGCCCCTCAATCAGTGAATAAGCAAGGAGAACAAATATTGGTTGAACTTTTCAAGTAGACACTGATTGGAGAAGGGTACAGGAAGTACTCATTCAGCTCTCATCATCCTGGAAGTCATTTACCCTTGGAATTTCTCTGCCCAGATCTGGGCAAAAGTAGCTGCAATATGACTCTGTAAGTGTGATCAGAGGCTCGCTTCCTGGAGCAATGTAGAGTCTACAGTCAGAAACCTAACAGTGAAAAATCTCAGCTACATTCCCTTTAAATTTTTATTTATTTTCATCTCTGGTAATAACAGGGTGGATTTGTAAGTAATAAGACAGAAAACAGAAAGAAGCCAGAAACTAGGACAAGCCATTGCTTCATCTAATTTAAAGGAACATTCGTGGTCACTAGGAATGGTATAATATCCTTGGTATGGTTTAAGCTAAATGCTTGGACATGAAAAAAGATCAAGACAAAACCAGCTGACAGAACAAAATGATTCTGAGTTCAAGTGCAGAAGTTAGGGATGGTAAAAATGAAAAGGCCATCTCTGGAGCAATCTTTGCCAGAAACATCAGGGTCAGTCCCCCTTCCCATTATTGCTGTGAGAAAGTGATTTTTGTAGAAATTGCTGCCCAATTGTTCTTTCTGGAATAATTTTGCTTTCCTTTCCTGCTTCATTTGCATAATAAGTCATGGTCCTGTTCTACCTCTAGTCTTAACATCCATAACTGCAAGTCATTTCCACATTCCCTTAAAGTAAATTATAGCACAGTGACTGTGTTTTTGTACATTGAGGACAGAGAACTATAGTCTAACATACCTCTGTCTGAAAACCAGTACATTACTCTAGCAACTGGAAAAGTTATATAATTATCGCCAGAAGCCCCTTCTTTCCATTCTTATCTCTGTGGCAGCTTGTTTGCTAGGTCCCTTCCTCTAGGAACACAGAGAGCCACATCTCAGAAAAGACTTCTATCTATGCAGAGGGCACAAAGAAGGCTTTAATGGAGTCTCTCATATACCTCTCAACATCATCTTCAACTATAAAAAGGTAGTTGTTATCATTTCATATGTAAGCATCTCTCTGGAGTCCCTTGGGAAATGTCCCATCATAGTTTTGAAACCTCTGACTCTCACCTCGCCATATACTTCCAGAAAAGCAGAAAATTTTGTTTTGGAAAAATTGGAAACAAGCCATGACTGTGAACTATTATTCTCAAATAAACTGCCTCAAGATGTGTGCTTCTTTTTCCAGAATGCTTTACATTATTTCTACAAACATAACATGTCATGCTTACAAAGTTCACATTAGAAATGTCTGCTTACAAGCTGATCTAACTCATTGTTTAATATTTCTGTGAAAGAACAGATAGAAGGGGCTGTACCGGAATCTGCCTCAAGTGACTCATGGAGTTTTCACTGCACATGATTGTTGCCAATCATTTCTGCTCCATAGGAAACTAAAGGATTGAAGAAATTTTCAACTTTGAAATGTTCTGTGCTTATATTTAAACTGTCTATTTTGATTCTTACTAAAAGGTAAAGATTTCAAACAAAAGAATCTTGTGAGTACAGGGAGGACTAAAACCACTATTATGATATTGGGTTATCAGTAATATTGATTGAACTAGAAAATGCAAAAGCAATTATCTAAACATTTGACTAAACTCTAGTCTCTTGTTATCTTAAATATTGTGCATCATTGTTCATTGCATATAGAAAATAGATCAAGGCTAAAATTTTGTCAAATACCTAAAATAGGGAATAAGTCCCAGACCGAACAAGAATTATCCTGAAGTTCAAGAACCTATATTTTTTTCCTATTTGGCCTTATATTTTCCTATTTGCCAACCCACAAATATCTTAGCTTTGAGACAAATTGCTGTAATTCCCCCTTATGTAACAAAATATAATAATTCAGTAAGAGACACACAACCATGAACAATGCTCAGAGGAGCTCAAGTATTTCCTGTGTTCTGATTGATTTATGGTCCTTGCGCCCATCATTTCCTCATCATTAGCCATCATTACACCATTATGACTCCCTGTAGTCTCTCAACTTACTGTTTCTGGGGAGGAGGTGCAATCGTGCCCAGCTGTGCTGAGCTAGTTTTCACTACCACTAATTTTATGCCAGAATCTATGAATAATGTCACATTTCATACTGTTCCAATAAAAACATTTGCTCCTTGGCAGGGCTAGTGAAGAGTTTGATGGAGAAACTAGAGGTAGTTCCCAAGGGGACAAAAGGTCACTGAGGGACTTTGTCATAAGAAAAATTGAGTACCTGCCTAGGCTGACACAGCAGATCAAAACAAAGACAAAAGAATGAGATAATCAGGTCATAACCCAAGGACTTCTAGACATTTACTCATTTACTCTACAATATGAACACCTGCAATGTTCCAGACACTATGAAAATAGAATTGTCATGTCTATTGGACATAATCCCTTGGAGCCAGAAGGTCTGGGATCAACTCCATGTTTCCACTTTACTGAGCTGTGCAACCTATTAAAAATTGCTTAAATTTATGAAGCTCCTAGATTCTAATCTTATAGTCTATTTAATAATGTCTACATAATACTATACAATATACATCTATAAAAATAATTTATATAATAATCTTCCAGGTCTCAATTTATTGATAGAAACTCATAGGGAATGATATTATAATAGGAGGAATTTAGAGAAACATTATAGATAAATAGATAGGTGCTAGAAAAATAGAGAATGGACTCTTAAGAAAAGAACATTTTCCTACATAAACATTCACCCTTCCACTATAGCAGAAAGGCAGATTCTCACAGCATCCAGCTAACAAATAACTGTCATTTCCACACTATCACCTGCTCATGAACCAAATGCAAAAACCAGCTGGATGCTGTGAAGAGTCATGTAGTTCTGTAGGCTGTGATCTTCGGCATCATGGTCATGTGGTATTGACACATCAGGAAACATGTCTGAAACATAGAGTCTAGGATAAGACACTGTCAATCAACAGAAGTCTCTCCGACTATCAGTTTCTATTTATAGTCTCTGAGAAAATTTGAACATATTAACAGGAATACACTTTCTCCTATCCTAGTGCTTTGCTGAAGTAACATTCCCACTTCTGCAATGTGCTATCACTGTTGCTTGAGGCAGCTGACTCAGTTTACATGAAAGCTACAAGAATATCAGGTAAAATAATCATAGGGCTTACTTATTATACTCTATAAAGGTTGTCCCATACCCCCTCACAGACCCTATTAAGGTGGAAAAGGGATGCCTAGGACCCTAATACCTTCTATACTTAAATGGCTACAGCAGGTAATGTACACCTGCTACCAAGAATATATACTGGACAATGCCTTTTTAAACCATTGACCAGTGCTCCATTTTCATGTGCCAAATGGTTCTTCCGAATGGTTCCCAGAACTATACGACCTTCATGGCCTATCTAGGTTGTGACATGTCATGACCAAGAAGCTATCCAAACAGCTTGCCTAATAATCCTTTCTCCTGAACCTCACTCTGGTTACTTCTTGACGTTGGATTGTGGGTTCCTTTTGAGAGGAAGACATCCAGAAACCCATTTCTTAGGGAAACAAAAATATCCCTGATAATGAGTAAATTAAGAAAAAAAAAAGCATTTGCAGAATGAGTAGATCCAAAAGTTAAAAGAAGAATAGTGAAGTCTACCCAGCCCAGTTCCCTCAGCTATGTTCCACCAAAGCTCTTCTATGGGTTCAGGAAATTCATTCTGCTCCTAAGAACGTGTAGAAGTTTCTTGTTAAGAATTAAGGATAAATGAAGGATGAAATAAAATAAAGATGTAGAGTGAAAAAGGTAAACGTGGTCAAAAAGTATAAAATTCCATTTATGAGATAAATAAGCCCCAGGGATGTACTGTATAGCATGGTGACTATAGTTAATATTGAATTATATATTTGAAAGTTGTTAGCCATTACAGGGGAGGGGAAGGGGCAAGCAAAGGAACATGAATGGAGGACTCATGGGTATGGACAATGGGGTGTGATTGACTGTGGGAGTGGGGGGCAGGGTAGGGGTGAGCAATGGGGACAAAGGAGAGACAACTGTAACTGAACATCAATAAACAAAAACTTTTTAAAATTGTTAAGAGAGTAGAGTTTAAAAGTTCACATTGCAAGGAAAAAATCATAAGTATGTATGATAATAGATGTTAATTAAACTTATTGAGGTAATCATTTTAAATACTTATATATATCAAATAATTATGTTATATATGTAAAACTAATGCAATATTATATGCTAATTATATGTCATTAAAAAGAAAAAGGAATGAAGGCCAGAAGCGATAGGACTTTAAGTTTCTCCTTAAGATTTACTACTAATATTGCCTATCCACCTCTATCTCACTTCAGCCTCAGTCTCACAGTTCTGCCAAGGAGAGGACTGATGATCATTTCTTTCTAGGGAGTAATTAGACTTCAGAATGGAGACAATTCAGATTGCTTTGGAACATTCCATCTGGAGCATGGTGGAGCAGGGTGTGGTTTTTTTGTAATAGAGTCACCTGCTAAGCCATCTCAGCTGATGAGGGCAAGAGGAACCAAGGTAGAATTATTTAGGTATCATCTTGTTCTGTCCAGTATTCTTATGACCCTGCTCTGTACTGCCAATAAACACACACACACAACATACACATACACATTATTTTCCTTGTCAAGGCCACACATTTTTCAAAAACCTACTGATAAATGGCCTGAATTTGCAGAGCTCCTCCTTGAGAATGATTTACAATTATTATGTTCTTCCTCTAGTTAAGTAAGGCACACTCACTCTTCACCCTCTCCACTCTTCCCATCAGCATCTTCACCCCTAGTTCTGACATTTCCTCCTACTACTCCAGGCCTATGAAGCTGACAGCACACACCGGATGTGCCAATCTTGCCAGTAATGACATAGGTTATCATTTCTTTTCAGCCTTCGTGACTCCTTTACCTCATTTTGCCAGTGTGGTGTCCTGAATGGCCACAGTATTGACAAGGAGAGGGTGTTTAAAAAGAGGCAACCACTTTCAACCTCCATTTTATGCTCATCTCCCAGATGTAGATGAGGACCAAAGAATAAACTCATTATTATCCAGTCAGGAAAGAAATATCACAGACAAAGAATAAAGTTTTACTTAGGCAATAGATTACCATTTGGTTATACTGATTTATGACAATGTTTCTCCAACTTTTAGTTTTCATAAGAATATCTGGGGACTTTGTTACAAATGAAGAATATTAGTCTCTGCCCTGAGAATCTCTGACGCCTTGAATGGTCCCCAAATGTGGGCACACAAGGAATTTCTGACAGAGATGGCCTGTGGACCACACTTTGAATAATGCTGGATTATGATTAAGAGAAGAGATTGAGTTCATGATTTTTCTCTTTAACTGAGATCACTTCTCTTAAATTCATGTCTCCTGTGGTTATAGGACACAGAGGTTTCATTGGACAATTTAAAAGAATAGAGAAAAATATTTGTGCCTTAAATGATGTGACTATATTTGTGAAGGCAATTTGTATCCCTTTTATAAAGATTCAGATTTCAGTTTGCAATTGAATTGATGACAGTCCTCCTGAGATTAAAAATAACCCCAGTGGACACCCTGATTTCTCTGCTACTTTTAAGAACTTTATTATCTATAATCCTAGACCTTGATTTAAAAGTACATTAATATTCTAACTTAAAAAGAAAGTTTTGTATTTAAAATTCCATCTAGGTGCCTCCCAGAAGAGGACTATTAACCATTGTGAGGGAAGCTTCAATATTCTTGGATTTAAGGAATATATACAAATATTCATTTAAAACAATATAAGGCCATGTTTATAGGTACAATTTCCTAAGTATGCTACTAGGTAAGTATTTTTCAACATATAATACATGTGCATATAGAACATTAAAAATGAAATATAAACTTGGGAAAATATAGTATTGATGAAAAAGGTATAATGGCATCATTACATAAAGAAGTCTAGAATATTTACCCAATAGGAACAGTGAAAAAATCCACAAAGTCTACATTCATAAAATAGAAGACAAAAAATAGGCATTTGACATTTGAAAAAGTACTCCATCTAATTAGTAAAAAAAAATACTGTTTTTAATAATGAGATATTTTGCCTCAATAAGCTAGAATTTTTTTAAATTTAAGTATAGTTGGTATACAATATTATATTAGTTGTATTAGTTTCAGGTGTAAATATAGTGATTCAACATTTTTACATCTTACAATGTGATTACCCCACTAATTCTAGTAATCATTTGTCACTTTGATCACAGTAATATTCACTATGTACCCCTTCACCTTTTTTACCCAGCCTCTCAATTCCTCCCTTCTGATAACCATTCCTTTAGTCTCTTGTTTCTATGAGGCTGTTTTGTTTTCTTCATTTGTTCTTTTTTTCATTTTTTTAATTGTTGTTCAATTACAGTTGTCCCACATTTTTCCCCATTGCTCTCCCCTGCCCTGCCCATCCTCCCTACATAGTCAATCCCCACCCCACTGACGATGACTATAGGTCCTTTATATGTGTTCCTTGACTTGCCCCTTCCTCTACTTTCCCTGTTATCCCCCACTCTCCTCCCCTCTGGTCACTGTCAGTTTCTTCTTTATTTCATCTTTGGTTCTATTTTGCTCATTTGTTTGTTTTGTTGATTAGGTTCCACATATAGATGAGATCATATGGCATTTGTTTCACCACCTGGCTTATTTCACATACCATAATACTCTCTAGTTCCATCCATGCTGTCATGAAGGGTAGGAGGTCTTCCTTTCTGCTTCACAGTATTTCATTGTGTAAATGCACCAGTTTTTTTTTTTTTTTTTTTGGTCTATTCATTTAGTGATGGGCACTTAGGCTATTTCCAGCCCTTGGCTATTGTTTTGTTTTTAGATTCCATATGTAAGTGAGACCATACAGAATTTGTCTTTCTCTGTATGATTTTTATTACTTATCCCCTGAGTCCATCCATGTTGCCACAAATGGCAAGATTTCACTTTGGTTCTATTCCTAGTCAGGGCATATTCCTAGGTTGTGGGTTTGGTCCCTCATTGGGGCATATATGAGAGGCAACCAATTTATGTTTCTCTCTCACATCAGTGTTTCTCTCCCTCTCTTTTTCTCCCTCCCTTCCCTTCTCTCTACAAATAAAATCTTTGAAAAAAGAGAAAATTGTTAAAAAATAAATAATATGAAAATGCTCTAATTTAGGAAAGTAGGAATTTTAAGTTGATATTATCATTTTGGAGAACAGTTTTTCAATATCTTATTTATTTATTCACTAAAAATATAATTATTAAATAACAAGCCTGACCTGAGGCCCTGGAGATATAAAAGTGGACAAAACTCTTAAACATGAAATATATATATATTTTTTAACAAATATTCAATTGAAAATCTAGATTACAAGAGTATACACATATACATAATATGATCCCATTTTTAAAAAAATACATTTTTATTTATATATGTACACAAAAACATCCCAAACGTTATACATTAAAGTTTAATAGTATAAAATTTTAGTTTTAATTTTATTCTTAGTTTTCATGTTTCCTTTAACATCCCCCAAATGCAAATTGCTTTATATAAAAAGTTGTTTCCTTGTGGATTTTTTAATTAAACTTTTTTATTTTGAGATCATTATAGATTCACATGCAATTATAAGAAATAATACAAAACAAGCCTCTGTATCCTTTACCCAGGTTCAACCAATGGTAACATCTTCTAAAACTATAGGGCATTATCACAACCAGGATGATGACATTGATATACTCAAGATACAGAACATTTCCATCACCACAAGGTTTCTGCATTGTCCTTTTATAACCAAACCTACTTTCCACCTGGCATAAGCCCCTCAATAACTCTGGAAAGCACTAATCTCTTTCCACTTCTATATTGTTTTCCTTTTAAGAATGTTATATAAATTGACCCATACAATGTGAAACTTTTGGGGATTGGTCTTTTGCACTCAGCATAATTCCCTGAAAATTAATCTGGGTTGCTGTCTGATATCACTCTTTCATTGTTTTCTATTAACCATAATTGTCCTTGATATGGCTGCACCACAATTTGTTTAACAATTCACCCATTATTTGCTTCCAGTTTTTAGCTATTACTATAAATATTCATGTATATTTTTTTGTATAAATGCAGGTTTTCCTTTTTCTGGAAGAAATATCCAAGAGTGTGATTTCTGGGCCATAAGGTAATTTGTATGTTTAGTTTTAATGAAACTTCCAAATTGCCCAGAGCAACAATAGGAGTGATGTAGTTTGTCTGCACCCTCGTCAGCTCTTGATGTACTATTTTTAAAAATTACATGGGTCATTCTAATAGACACATGGCAATATTTCATGGTTTTAATTTTCAGTTTCCTAATGACTAATGATGTTGAACATGTTTCCTGTGCTTATTTATCAGCTGCACTACCTTTTCAGTGAAATGTCTCTTCATGTATTTTGCCCATTTTATAATTGGGTAGTTGTTTTTACCATTGAAATTTGAGCATTCTTTTATAATCTAGATATAAGTCCTTTGATGAATATGTGGTTTCCAAATATTTTCTTCCAAAATGTAGTCTGTCTTTTCATCTTCTTCACTGGGTCTTTTGAAGAATAAAGTTATTTAATTTTGATGAAATCCAATTTATCAATTTTTTCTTTTATTGATTGTGCTTTTGGTGTCAACACTAAGACTTCCTTGACTAACCCTATACTCCGAATACATTCTGTCTTTTTAATTTTTATCCTTTGACATTTTATGTTTAAGCACATGAAGTCTATGATCTCTTTTGAATTAATTTTTGTATATATTGAGAGACTTGGGATGAGGTATTTTGTTTTTTCTTGGCCTATGAATGTCCAATTATTCCAGCACCGTTTGTTGAAAAAGTTCTTTTGATCTATTGATTTGACTTTGTATCTTTGTCAGAAAATCATTTGGGTATATTTGTGTGGATGTATTTCTTGGTTTTCATTCTATTCCATTATGCGTTTATCTCTCTGTTACTATCACTTTGCCTTTATTATTGTAGTTATATAATAAGGCTTGGAATTAGGTAGACTGATTTCTCTCATTTTGCCTTCTTTTTTAAAATTGCTTTAGCTAGTCTAGTTCCTTTGCCTTTACATATACATTTTAGAATAACCTATGTGCTAATATAGTAGATTACAATTGTTTAATTTTTTAAATGTTAATCCAGCTTTTCATTCACAAATAAACCCCATTTTGTCATATTCTGTAATTCTTTTATATATTACTGAATTGTTTTCTGATATGTTGCCAAAGTTCTCCACATCTATATTCATGAGGAATGTTGGTTTTTAGTTTTCTTCTTTTGTACTATCTTTAGCTGGTATTGGTATCAGGTAATATTAACTTTATAAAATATATTGAACTTTTTCTCTCTTTTCCTATTTAACAAAAGAAGTTATATAGAATTGGCATTAATTATTTTTTTAAATATTCAATAGAGTTACTCTGTAACCATCTGGCCCTAGAGGTTTCTGTTTTTAAAATTTAATATTTTAATAGTTATAGGATTAATCAAATTACTGATGAAGTGTGGACATTTGTATTTTTTTTAGGAGCTGGTCCTTTTCATTTAAGTTGTTATATTTGTGTGCATGAGTTGTTCATAGTATGGCCGTATGTGGTAGTTTTCTATGGCTGCAGTGGCAAATTACCACAAACATGATTAACAACAAAACATTATTTCTTCTTCACCACTAGGGAACATTAGTTCAGTATCAGTTTCACTTGACCATAATTAGCTGTCAGCAGAACCATGCTCTCTCTGGCAGCTCCAGGGAAGCATTCCTTGTCTTTTCCAGCTCCTGGTGACAATACCTGACCTGTGGCCACACTCTCCATTCTAGCTCTGTGGTCACAATGTCTACTCCCCTTCTGTGTGTATCCAACCTTCTTTTGCTTCCCTTTTTAAAAAAATACATTTGGTGGCATTTAGAACACATCAGGATGATCCAAGATAATCTCTTCACCTCAATATCATTAATTTAATCACATATGCAAAGGCCTTTTTTCAAATAAGGTAATATTTACATGTCCTAGAGGTAAAGACCTGATTTATCTGTGTCTACCATTCAGTTCACATATATCATTTTGATGTCTGCAGGGTCTATAATAATATCTATTTTTTATCTTTAATGTTGGTATTTATGTCTTTTTTTGGTCAGTCTTACGTTTGTCAGTTCTATTCATTTTTTTCAAAGAAGTAGCTCTCTATTTTGTCTATTGTTTTAAATTTAATTGCTGTACCCCTTTATTATTTTTTTGCTTGCTTAACTGATTTTATCTTTGTATTGTTGTTCAATTACTGTTGTCCCCATTTCCCCCCACCTCCCCTAACCACCCCCTGCCCTAACCACCCCCCAACCTTCGCTTTCAATCTCCCCCTCTGTTGTCTTTTTCCATGGATCCTTTATACATGTTCCTTAATTTGCCCCTTCCCCTTCTTTCCTCTGTTATTCCCTTTATTATTTTTTCCTTTCTGTTACTGGCTTTAGGTTTTTAGAAGAGCTACAGGTCTTCTTTTTCTAGGTTTTTGGGGTAGGGGCTTTGATTATTGCTTTGAAAGGTTTCCTCTTTTCTAATATGTGCATTTCCCTCTCATTACTGCTTTAGTTGTATTATACAAATTTATCATATTGCATTTTTATAATTCAGTGTATTTTTTTATACTGTTTGAGACTTCCTCCATAATTCATAGATTATTTGGAAGTATGTTGTTTAGTTTCCAAGTACTTAAAGATATTCATTTTATCTTTTCGTTACTGATTTTTAGTTGAATATATATATATTTAATTAAACATACATATAATGTAAAATATATGTATGTGTATACATAGGTATATATACCTATGTATAATCATAGTCTACTGGTACTATAATTTTATTAGTTTGAGTAAATAGAAAACTCACCTCACTTTATGTCCCTTTAATGTTTCCTGTTGTAATATAATTGTCTTAAATATTTTATCTACATACATTAGAAATATAGCAGACAGTGTTATAATTTTGCTTCAACTATCAATCATTATTTAGAAAACAAAAGTGAAGTGTAGTCTATTGTATTTACCAATGTTTTTGTTAGATATGTTCTTTATTCCTCCCTTATGTTCTAAGGCCTTTCTTTAATACATTTTTTCTGTTTAGAGAACTTTCTTTAGCCTTTCTTTTAAATTAGGTCTGTTAATGGCAAATTCTCTTAGTTTTCTTATGGACACAGGCAATAGGGGGGATTGACTGATGGAGTGGGCGGATAGGGCAGGGAAGAGCAATTGAGAAAAAGGTAGGACAATGTAACTGAACAATAAAAAAAGAAAAATGTCTTTATTTGCTTTTAATTTTTAATTTTTTGTTCTAGGAATAGAATACTCAGATGACAGTTCTTTACTCTCAACACATTAAAAATATTTTTCCTTTTCTTTCTAGCCTCTATAGTCTTTGATGAGAAATCATTTGTCATTTGAAGTATTTTCCCCTATAGGTAAAGTGTTGTTTTTCCCTGATTGCTTTTAAGATTTTTTCTCTTTAATCTTTAAAAGTTTAATAATAATGTATTTGGCATGGATTTGGGAGGAGAGTTTTTCCTGTTTTGGGCTTACAGTGTATCTTGAATCAGTTGATTTTTATGTCTTGACAAATTTTAGAAGCTTTCAGTCATTGTTTCTGTTAGTATTTCTTCATCTCTAACTCTTACTCCTCTCCTTCCGAGACTTAAATTGACACAAGTATTACTGACTTTTTGTTATAGGCCCACAGGTTTATTATTTTTTTCAGGCTATTTTCTCTCTCTTATTCAGATTAAGCACTAGATTCAATTGTTGCATATTCAAGCTTACTGATTCTTTCCTCTCTCCTAATCATTCCGTTCTGATGTAGAGTCCATCCATTGAAGTTTTTTTTTTTAATTTTAATAATTGCAATGATCATTTCCAAAATTTCCATTTGGTTCTTTTATTTCTTTACAGAGATTTTCTTTTTTTGTTTATTTTTTATCAAGTATGTTCATAATTGCTAGATAAGGAATTTTTATTTTTGCCACTTTAAAATATTTTCAGATAATTCAAATGCACCTATCATCTTCTGTTGTCATCTATCATTGAGTATCTTCTTGCATTCAGTTTGAAATCTTCCTGGTTCTTGGTATGAGTGATATTTCATTAAACTTAGACATGTTTATTTTATCTTTTTGAGACCCTTGTTACATTATCCTTTTGCCTTAGCCAACAAGGAAACAGAGGGTAAATGTTCAGGTTTCTCATTGGCTTCAGAGGCAAAGGTTCTTCTCATTATTGATGGTTTGGCTCCTCACATGATATTCATTGACAATGCAATGAGTGTGGCATCAGTGAATGTCCCAATGCTCTACTAAGTCCCCTCTGACAGTACCTTAGTGTAATGGGGTAGGGGTACCACATTACTGAAATGAGTTACCATGGTTATGTTTGTGCATTCAGGAACTCAATGTGGACATCATGGGGAGCCCATTAAAAGGTTAGGGGAAAAGAAAGTCCCAGTTCCCTACTTGGCTTTCTCTGATACCACCCTGAGTGGGGTATTGTGGTGCCTCATTATAATAGTATATCACGGATGGAAATCTAGGTTCCCTACTTGGATTTTGTTAGTGTGGTTAAGAATGCAGCTACAGTTTTTCTGGGCATTTGGTTGGAATAGAATAGTTATTGTCTAAATGTTTTCTTTCTTGTTAGGTTGACCTTCCTTGGTCCATTAGGTGGAGAAAACAGGTTTTTGTTTTGACTTACTTTGTACTTGGCACTTCTGAACTGCTGACTTCTCATATGAGGCCAAAATAAAACCAGAAAAATTGTCATTGTGTCATTTCCTGGATCCTGAAGTCTCTAGCCAGTGTTCTTTCTCACAAACTTTAAGAATCTTCTTGTTTGTTTTATATATAATGTCCAAAATTTTCAGTCAAACATGGTGGGAGGAATAAAGAAAAGTATGTCTACTCCATGTTCCAGAATCTGAAGTCCTAAAAAGTCCCTTATAATAACATTTATACTACTTATTGGGAAATCCATTACACTTTGTTTGGAGAGGAACAGATATATATGCTACAGCTGCAGGCAGAGTTATAGCAACTCCCCAGTATATACGTAACCTCTAAGGATAATTTGTTTTCCAGAGACTACCCACTCTACTGAGAAGGTTGGGCTGCTTTATTTTAGCTTTTTAAAGGGATAAAGCTGAGTTGTTGGATCTTTTTAAAAATATTTGGATCAGTAATTATTGAACCCAAGTTCTAACCATCCAATCTTCCTGGGTTGCCTTCTGATGTGTTGACTCAATAGAACTTGTCATAGGAGTTTATACATAGGAATGATAGTTCTCCCACTGATTCCTTCACACACACCAACTTGACATTTTCATGGGAAACTGGTCACAATCTCCAGTTATCAGTTTACAAAGATTTTTCTGTCTCCTTAGAAGGCTCCTTTCCCCTTTGCTTCTGCATTTGCCTCTGGCTTATCAAACTCCAAAGATCTACAAATAATCCATAGTTACATATTAACTTGGGTAATGATGGAGCAGAAATAGTACCAAAATGTACGACTAATTCTAGTGAACCAATAAATAGAAAATCAGGTAGGAAACAGATTTGGGTGAATGTGAGGGCAGGTGGTTTAAAGAGAAAAGAGGTTTTAGGTGATGTGGAGAATTTTAGAAAGTAGGATCAATGTACAGAAGAACTGGTACAATTTATGTTAGAGGTCATTTTATTTTTAAACCAATACATTTTCACTGTTTGGCTTTTCATCTTGACTTGAGCATAGCCAATATTTGGAAAGGCAAATTTCAGGGGAATGTGATTTAATTGTTCACCGGATTAGGTCAGTTTCCAAAATGTCATTTGCTGCTGTATCCTGCCAACTGGACCAAGTTTCACACTCAGAAGGCTTTAATATCAGGTCCCAGGAAGATTAGCACCTCCAAAAACCTGAAGTGGCTCAAAGGGGATTTTCTTCTTGACCCATGAACTTCATTATTTAGCCTGCCTCCCTATCCTCAAGTTAGACACTACATGGGGTATTTGCTGTTATGCTTTTTCTAGCCTCAACCTCAGTGAAAATCAAACATAAACAAATAATGGTTTAGGCTGAATTTCAACAGCATTTCCAAAGTTTATTTGATAGTGGCTGTGTTTATGATATAACTTTTCTTTTCTTTCTGTTTCGTTTCCAATAACCTTAATTTTAAGCAATGGTCTGGGAACTTAACACCACCCATGTTATTCACGTATAAATCACAGCCACAAGATCCCTCATCCCTCTGTTTCTCATGCCCTGTAATAAGCTAAGAATGGAAAGTAGATGTAACCTTCACACATAACTTTTATATATAATTTATATATAACTATATGTATATAACTTTTTATGCAATTATTAACTTTCATGTTAATTTTTCTCTTTCATTAGCTTTCTTGAACAAAGAAAGCTGGAACATTTAAAACCAAATTATAGCAAAATGTTTAAGCCATTTTGCTAGGAGCCAGTGTCCTGAAAATATTGATTGCCATCACCACCATATATTCCCCAGGCACTGAAGTAGCAAATTTGACTTTGGGTATTTGCAAAAAGACTTTAAGA
This sequence comes from Mormoops blainvillei, assembly GCA_004026545.1. NCBI lineage: Eukaryota > Metazoa > Chordata > Mammalia > Chiroptera > Mormoopidae > Mormoops > Mormoops blainvillei. The sequence goes on along the minus strand of PVJD01003546.1, from coordinate 80,614 downwards.
TGTGGCCCCTTCCATCAGATATCTTAGAGTCCAAGAATTACAGTACTGGTATTATAATAAAACAGAATAAATGGAAATCTGTCACAAATAAATAAAAGGAAGATATAGGTAGACATAGATATAGATAACTTAGAATACATTCAAGTAACAGATATATAGTCAGTAGACTCAAGAAAGTCTTTCAGAGTATGAAAAGTAAGAGATCATATTGACAAATAAATAGAGAAGTTTTGAGTTGAATTGGTAGACATAAAAAACAGGGTAAGTGTTAATGTTTATCTTGACCAGTTCAGCAAGGATTCACAGAAGAGTTATTATTCCAGGATTTTCTTGAAAGCTTTGTAATAGTATGGAGGGTATGTTTAAGGATAAGTTGCCAAGCAAAAGAAGCATTTCATAAATTTCTTTATGAGATGTCAAAGGGTTGGGATGAATTGTGGTTTAAGAGATATAGAGAATTAAATGAAGATCTGACTAGGAATCATAAGTATAAAAGATAGTAGATATTCAGATACTTATGGTTAAAAATTTGGAGAATAAAAGAGCTACTTTATATTATAAGAACCTTCTGAGACTAGCTCATATCATTCAGAGTCTCCAAGGTCAGCTATTTTGGAGCTTATGGTTCATGGAATGAAGGCATAGAAAGCTGAATCTCTGATTTATTGTTCAGTTATTCATGATCTGACAAGCCCACCTGGACTTGCTTAGAAGACCAGGATCAGGCTCTAGGGTTTCCAAAATCCAGGGAGTAAGCATTGGAGAATCATTCAAGTTATTCATGGTCATTTGAGAACACTTTGAAAGCACAATGGTGAAGACAAAAGACTTGGAGTCTCGGGTTTAGATTCTAATGTAATCTCTGTTGGTTATCAGATATGTGTCCTTGGGCAAATCATTCCATACATGAGTCTCTGCATCTTAATCTAGAAAACATGGAGTTTGATCTACGTTCACATTTCCTAAACAGTCTTCCAAATATTTTTCAGTGGCTTGTGGTAGATCACATTTGAAGATGTCCACAATAATTGCGTTTTCAATTCCATTTGCCCCTTTCCAATGTGACTGTTCATCCATCGACAGTGGACATTAATTTATGACCCCCTTGAATCTAGCTTGGCCTTGTGACATGTTTGGTTTCATATTATACAGCAAAAATAATGTTTGACATTCAAGCATAAGCCTTTAGAGGGCTTGTAGTTTCTGTTGTTCAGTCTATTGAAACATTGTACTGATCCATTTGTAAGGATGACTTCCAGAGAACAAGAAACTGTATGGAGGAGAAATTAGGTGATAGCACCAAATGCCCAACCATCTTGCACCTTCCAGCCCAAGAAATCAAAAAATTGTGAAAAATAATTCATCATTGTTGTTTTAAGCCATAAAATTTGGTGGTGATTCATTATGCAGCAATAGATAACACAAATGATGTTCAATAAGAACTGTGACTTTATTGTCAAGTAAGTTTTGGTGAAGATCAGCTGAGAAATGAAACTAGGTTTCTCAAATTTGGAATGTCAGAGCTTTTAATATGATAAAATTGATTTAAAACTGTGAGATATTTGTATGCCAGACTTACATAATCACAGACTATTGTTTTTCAAAAAAAAAAAAACCTGTTTAATCACTTGTGGGTCACAGTTTGAGAAAAGCTGATGTAGTTGAATCCCAAAGATACAGCACATTCTAGCATTCTAAAAACCTGTGAATAGAGCAATGTGTGTTTTGTTCAGTATTTCTTCTTGATTATCTTGATGACAAGGAAACTCATTCTGTAGATGGTTGCTACCAAATTTCATTATTCACTTCCACCAAAACTGTTTTTTAATCAATTAAAAGAAGAAGGCAGTATTGAAATTATTAATGAGCAATTAAGTAGAGATTAAAGAGCTATTAACCTGCAGCTTGGTTGTGGAGACTTGGCTGTCAGATGGCATGAGAGCTTGATGGATGTAGACCCATGAGAGGCTGTCACAATGATGAAATGAGCCAAGAGCAGGCTAATAGATTTATCTATTTCTTTTTGGCAGATTGTAATAGGATATGGAATTATCTTGCTGATCTAGGGATCTATAGTAAGCTCTTCATAAAAAGAATGTGATTAGAACAAGAACTTCACTCTATACTCTCCCAACTCTCACAGAGTAGTCACATGACATAGTTAAAGTGCATGAGTGTGATGCTTATACGCAAGTATGTGTGAGAGTAGATATGGACAAGTGTGTTGCAAGAATTGTTTTTCATATTGATTAAATGTGGCCTCCTTATGTGCATTTATGTATATCAGAGTATTTCTGACTTGGTCAATGTATGTTTGCATGGATGTCCACTATGCATTTTCTTCATGTATTCATATGGGTGTGGATCTGGAGGCAAACATGTGTGCACATGCATATGGCTGGAACAGCCATGGTTTCTGTACATCTGGAGGACATAAATACAAGGTGGTAGGAATGAACTATAACCAGAGGAAAGGGCAAGGGGCCATTGTGGCACAGCAGTTTCATGAGGTCAATGCACCACTTTAGTGGATCCGCTGAACGGAAACTCTACCTTTGTCTGGGAATGAGTGAACCGTTTCCCTGTTCTGGTGAGTCCATCCTACATTGTGTTGAGGAAGATCTTGGAGATAGCAAAGGGAAATGAATTGGTAAGGAAATGAAAGCTTGGAAATCAGATCAGCAAATTCAATCAACTCTGGCTAAGACCAGCTCAATGTTTCATTTGAAATAGAAAGTTGAGAATTATAATATATAAAGCTTTTTAAAAGCTTAAATTGGAATAAAAAATTGTTAAGTTTTCTCTCTACTAATTAACATTTGTCCTCAAGCAAACTATTAATATTTTATTTTTTGATAAATCAATCAAACCCAAACTCATTTGGATTCTTGTCATTCAGTAGTTCCTTTTTTTTTGGTAAATATCCATTTTTTTATTGTTGTTCAATTACAATTATCCCTATTTTCCTCTCAGTACTCTCCCGCTCCCACCTGCAACCTTCCCCCACATTGCCTTTGTCCATGGGTCTTTTATACATGCTCCTTTACAAACTTTCCCCTTCTTTCCCCTGTTATCCCTCTCCCACCTCCTCTGTAGTTACTGTCAGTTTGTTCTTTATTTCAATGTTTCTGGTTCTATTTTGCTCTCTTGCTTATTTTATTGATTAGGTTCCAATTATAGGTAAGATCATATGGTATTTGTCTGTCACTGCCTGGCTTATTTCATTTAATATAATACTCTCCAGATCCATCCATGTTGTTGTGAAGGGTAGGAGTCCCAGTTTTTTTCTGCTGTATAGTATTCCATTATGTACCACAGTTTTTTGATCCACTCATTTACTGATGGGTACTTAGGCTGTTTCTGGCACTTGGCTATTGTAAATTCTGCTGCTATGAACGTAGGGGTGCAAAGGTTCTTTTGAATTGCGCTTCAGGATTCTTAGGGTACAAAGCCAGCAGTAGAATTTCCAGGTCAAAGACAGTTTTAGTTTTTTGAGGAAATTTCATAATGTTTTCTACAGCGGCTACGCCAGTCTGCATTCCCACCAACAGTGCACTAAGATATCCTTTTCACTACAACCTCGCCAGCACTTGTTTGTTGATTTATTTATTATGGCCATTCTGACTGATGTAAAGTGGTATCTCATCGTGGTTTTAATTTGCATCTCTCTGATAGTTGGTGATGCTGAGCATCCTTTCATATGCCTCTGGCCCCTCTGTATGTCCTCCTTGGAGAAGTGTCTGTTCAGGTCCTTTGCTCTTTCTTTTAATTGGATTGTTCATCTTCCTGGCATGGAGTTGTGTGAGTTCTTTTTGTATTTTGGAGATCAAAAGCTTCTCTGAGGTATCACTGGTAAATATATTTTCCCATACTATTGGTTCCTTTTTCATTTTGCTAATTTTTTTTTCAGCTGTGCAGAAAGTTTTTAATTAGATGAATTCCCATTTGTTTATTCTTTCTTTTATGTCCCTTGGTAGAGGGGGCATATTGGTGAAAATATTGTAGCATGGGGTATCTGAAATTTTCCTGCCAATGTTCTCCTCTAGGACTTTTATGGTGTCACAACTTATATTTACACCATACATAAAAATTAACTTAAACAGTAGTTTCTAAACTCTGGAAATAAAGTGTGATACAGAGTTCCTCAGTCTTTTTTTTAAAGCATATTTGATCAATAATGCTATTACAGGAGTCCCATTTGTTTCTCCTCTTTATTCCCCCTACCCTGCACACCCCTCCCACCAGCATTTCTCCCCAACCCTTTGTTCATGTTCGTGGGTCATACATTTAAGTTCTTTGGCTTCTCCATTTCTATACTATTCTTAACCTCCCCCTGTCTATTTTGTACCTACCATTTATGTTTCTTATTCCATGTACCTTTGCCCCCATTCTCCCTCCTCCCCCTCTCCACTGATAACACTCCATGTGATCTCCATTTCTGTGATTCTGTTCTTGTTCTAGTTGTTTGCTTACTTTGTTTTTATTTTTCTTTTTACTATCCAGTTGTTGATAGTTGTGAGTTTTTTGTCATTCCACTCTTCAGAGTTTTGATCTTCTTTTTCTTAGATAAGTCCCTTTAACGTTTCATACAATAAGGCCTTGGTGATGATGAACTCCTTTAACTTGACCTTATCTGGGAAGTACTTTATCTGCCCTTCCATTCTAAATGATAGCTTTGCTGGATATAGTAATCTTGAATGCAGGTCCCTGCCTTTCATGACTCTGAATGTTTCTTTCCAGCCCCTTCTAACCTGTAAAGTGACTTTTGAGAAATCAGCTGAGATCCTTATGGGAACTCCTTTGTAGGTAACTGTCTCCTTTTCTCTTGATGCTTTGAAGATTCTCTCCTTATCTTTAATCTTGGATAGTGTAATTATGATGCACCTTGGTGTGTGCTTTCTTGGGTCCAACTTCTATGGGACTCTCTGAGCTTCCTGGACTTCCTTGAAGTCTATTTCTTTTGCCATATTGGGGAAGTTTTCCTTCATTATTTTTTCAAATAAGTTTTCAATTTGTTGCTCTTCCTTTTCTACTTCTGGCAGCCCTATGATTTGGGAACATTTAAAATTGTCTGGAGGTTCCTCAACCTCTCCTCATGTTTTTGAATTCTTATTTCTTCATTCTGTTCTAGTTGAATGTTTATTCCTTCCTTCTGTTCCAATCACTGAACCCTGATTTGAACCCTGATTTCCTTCCCTTCATTGTTGGTTCCCTGTATATTTTGCTGTATTTCTCTTCATATAGCCTTCACTTTTTCCTCTATTTTGCAACCATATGCAACCATTTCTGTGGGCATACTGATTACCAGTGTTTTGATCTCTGTATCTGATAGGTTGGCTATCTATTCGTTGCTTAGTTGTTTTTCTGGAATTTTGATCTCTTCTTTCATTTGGGCCATATTTCTTTGTCTCAGAGTTCCTGTTACCTCATGAGGGGCACAGCCTTAGGTATTCACCAGGGTGGGGCAACCCATGTCACTGCGTTGTGGTGCTGTTTGAGGGGGAGGGTTCACAGAGGGAACAATGCCACTTGCTCAGCTCAGGGACTTTCCGTTGCTTCTCCTGCTACCCACAAGCAAATTGGGCCCTTCTGGTACTGATTCCCAGGTGGGTGGGCTTGTGTACATTCTAGGACCCTGTGGGTCTCTCCAGTGAACTCTCCGCAGGGGCTGGGAGTTTCTCCTGCCACCACAACCTCCACAGGTTTTACAGCCAGAGGTTCTAAGGCTTTCTTTTCCCATGCTGGAACCCTTGGTTACACAGTCTGTTTCACTCCCCAGTTGTTCCTCCCTGTTTATCTACACACAAATGTGTACCACCCAGTCCTCCAGCTGCTGTCTCACCCTGCATGCACTCTTCCCCTGCTGTCCCCTCTGTCCCTTCTACCAGTTTGGATGAATGCTTCTGCTTTAACTCCTTGATTGTCAGACTTCCATACAGTTTGATTTTCTGGTAGTTCTGGTTGTTTTTTGTTTTTAACTTTGTTGTCCTTCTTTTGGTTGTGCAAGGAAGCAAAGTGTATCCACCTGTGCCTCCTTCTTAGCTGGAAGTCAGAGTTCCTTGGGTAATGCAAGGAACTACTCTTAAGCAGATTTTGCAGTTTATTGAGTAGTGTCAAACACTTCATTCACATTTTATATACATTGTTTCATTTAATCTTTATATCAGTTAAATTAGGTTGCATTATTATGCCCATTGCACAGAGAAGCAAGTAAGGTTTGGAAAAAATTTATGGCCTGGGCAATGGTCACACATCTGTGCAGATTTCAGACTCACAGCTACAGAGAATTGACCCTAAAACCAATATCTTCAATAATGGCACTGTACTGGGTCTCATAAAAAGAGAATTTCCCAAGCTGGCTCTCCACATCTCTGTATGCTTGGGGTCAGAATGTGGATCTGAGAGGATTTTAGTTTGGTTGTCCTGGGGTTCTTGAAACATCTTCTGACTTTACCACTATCATTCCTGTTTCTCAAGAGCTTTTTTTTTTTAAACTCTGGACACCTAATACGCACACACTTGGAGCTAGTCTCCTTGACCTGAATGGTTCCCTAAACTCTACTTCAGGACTAACAGACAAAAAGGAGACCCATTGCTATGGGAGCAATGTTGAGAGGGATCTGAGAAAGAGAAGCTGGGAGGAGATCACTGGGCTCTATGACCCCAAGTAAAGGTGTGTTGTGTCCTCTGATAGCTAGGTTGGTCATGTTAATTAATGACAATGGCTCCATTTTAACTAAAAGAAAGAAATCCAAGGAGATTCTTACTTCTGGGTCAATGATGTACATGGCTTATCATGGGGTGAAATCAGCTGCTATGATCTGAGCAACTTGGACAGATACTACTAGGTTTGAGTTTGTCAAATAGGCAGGTACTAAGTAGGCTAGGAAGGTTCCAAGAGCATCATGGAGTTATAAAAAATTCACTTCAGTATAAAGTTTAGAATTAGGTTGAGAGTGTTCTTTCGATTATGGAAAGTGATGAAATGATAAAAACAGCATGAACCTTTGGTCCTGAGTTCCTAGGCTTGTCTTGTAATAAATGTACCTGTAGCCAAATAGAAAAGGCAAATTATTGGGTTGCCTTTCAAGGGAGAAAAAGAAGTTTCAATGTGTATCATGTAAATTACTATCATGGGACTCCACACACATTAATTTTTGGATGCTCATAATAGCCATAGATGGTAGATGTGATCATTTCTATCTTGCAGCTGAAGCTTGTAGGTGTTAAGAAAACTTCCCAATGTATTACAGTTGGTAAGAGGCAACAAACACCTGACACAAATATCAGCATTTTATTTTGTTTTCTATTCTAGGCCTAATCCAGGTCATGATGTTATTGTTCAAATAATTGATTATAAAGAGGAGATTTTCCCCAAACACAGGTATGCCTACTACCTCACTACCAACAGGGAACTTTAAAATTGGCCCACTAAGGAACATAGAATTACTCAAACTGCCTGGTCCTGTGGGGTAGGAAGTTTTGTGGGAAAATTTAAAAGATTCTAAAAAGACCCAGACTGCAGAAAATTCTTCTTTTTTTGTGGGCACCAAAGGTGGGGGTGTGGTCTTCTGCATCCAGTAAGTAAGATAGGACCTAGGACTGCCTTCTTCCCTTGTTCTGGTTTAGCTAATGGGGGGTCAGGAAGGAGCTTTAGAGAAAGGACTTATATGCAGCAAGCCTCTGAAGCATGCCTTCAAGTATAGATCTTGGACTAAGAGAACAGCTTCTCTGTTTAGTCTACATGAGGGACAACAAAGTCATGAGAGTGGGATCCATATGGGCCTTTGGAACTAGAGCTCTTGCTGGTAGTCAAGACTGTGACTCTGGCACATCTTTCCCTCATGTGAGGGGAAGTGTCACAACAGGAATCCAGTATTCAGACATCTAGATTCTCATCACGTATTCGTAATCCTGCTTTACACAGGAGGAAATTGATGGTTCTGAGAGATAAGTAACATGAAATCAGTAAGTGATTATACCAGGATTGCACCAAATCTGTCTGAATCTAAAGTCTATTCTCTTTTTTGCCACCCCCTCAGCTTTAGTCCAGGGAGGTGTTTCAGGAGGGCCTGGCAATAGGCTATGGTTACAATACTAAGACTTGAGTTGAATCATTCTGTTCAGGTCTGACACTGGTTTGCCTTGCAGGACACAAAATTAAGTATCGCTGCTGCCCACCAGAAGCTCCTGATCTGGTGGGAAAGACTCACTAGAGTAAAAAGCCAACCATGAGAAGAGGTATAATAAGGCCTTATGGCAGAGATTTATGAGCTTGAAAGCATTAAGTTTATATTCTCCTGGGAGGCATAAAAGAAACCTTTACCATAAAAACTAGCCTCTAAAGGAAAGGTAGTTTTGAAAAATGGTAGTATGCAGGACCTTTCAAGCAGAGAGAACATTAGGAACAAAAACAAGGAGCTAGGTCAGGGATATACAAGTATTTGAGGGTCACTGCAGCAGAGGAAAAAGAAAGAGGATGAAAAGGAGCTGAGTTGAAAAATAGATTTGAATTTGAAAACAGTATTCACTAATAATAAATAGGCTTACACTGCAAGTTGTCTTGGAGTGCATTCTTTACTAAAGGCTATATTATTTGAATAATAGAAAGTCCCAGAAGTTGCCTGAAAAAAAAAAAAGAGCTTTAAAAGGAGCATTCTCTGGTGTCCATGAAGGGATGAACAGAGTAGACTGAGGAGTTAAGACAGTAGGGTTCACTTATATAATAGTGAGAATGATGGGTCTATTCCTCATTGTCTTATTCTGATCTTTGTGTCTGCCTACACCTAGTGAGGCAGAGGCCTTAAGCACTAGTGCCTTTTACTAGCAGTGGTCTATAGCTGGAAGGCGGTGCTTTTGCTAAGCATCCAGATCAAAGGTTTAAGGCAGGATTATTGGGAAGTGTGTCAGCATTTAAAATATCCATTTGCACAGAGAAATTTCTATGACTTCTAGGTTACAGTGAGGAACCCACAGAGGGCCCCAAAGGCAGTGGTTCTGGCATAGCAGAAGGGGGTGATCCTTTCATCCCTCAGAATCTTAAAGAGAGAATCCTGAGAAAATGGATTCATATTACAGAAAGGGAATCCAATCATTGGGGTAGCGGCCAACCAGGGGCATAACCTGCAAGGAGAAGCTAGTTTCTGTCTTGAGTTCTCAGTGTTCAGGTGTAGGTACTTACAGTCTACAACATGTTCCAATGCCAGGATGAGAAATTCAAGCTGAGTTTTGGATCTAGCTGGTTATAATAAATTTCTAGGAAGTCCCTGTTTTCTGTTCAGGGACTCGGTTACCACTAGCAAGTGGGCCAGGAATGGTTCTTCAGGGGACTGCAACACACAAACAGGCACCCTCCAGACCAGACATGTCGGCGTGTCAAGCCTGGTTTATGCCCAGATATTGGCTGATCCTGGACCCCTGCCATGAACATTTGCCTAAGTCATGTGTGCTTGCATTCCCCCTCCCTCCAACTCACACGAATGGTAGGTCCGGGTTGATCTGCCCCAATAGAAGCAGATTTAATAGAGTCATGTCACTGTACCTTTCTTCTTACCTCCATATTCCAGGGATATTTTGCCCATACCTACTATGTCAGACCCCTTTCTCACAACACCAACCCATGCTAGCCCAATGATTGCTAAGCTTTTTAAACAGTGTGTTTGGGACTTTAATCTTTCCCACTGGTTTTTGGTCTACCTTAGGGTTTGGGTCTATTCTTGGACCCATTGGATCTTGCATAGTCCCAAAGCTCACATACAAGTTAAAGTCATTTGGAGGCAGTGTGACCTTGGGTAACTTAACATACTGCTCTCTGACTCAGTTTTTGTGTTTTTTTTTTAATCTGGGAAGTAAATTATAATTCCTTCAGAGCACTGTTGGGAGAATGAAATAATACTAAGTCCATGTTGAACAGAATGGCTGATAACACTGGGTATCCTCAAACAATGAGAGATAGAATGGAAAGTGGCACTGCTGGGGGAGGGGATCAGCATGTATGGGGGAGCTCTGACTGGCATGGCTCAGCTGGTTGGGCATTGTCCAGCAAAACAAAAGGTCACCTGTTCAATTCCTGGTCAAGGCACATGCCTAGGTTGCAGGTTTGGTCCCTGGTCAAAGCACATACAAAAAGCAACCAATCAATGTTTCTCTCTCATATTGAGGTTTTTCTCCCTCTCTTTCTCCCTTCCTTCCTCTCTCTCTAAAAATAAATAAATAGAATATGTTTAAAAAAGAATGTATGGGTGTGAGTAGAAAATATAAGTGCTTTTTTTTTCTCTTTTGCACACTGAGGTCCCTGTGAAATATTTGGTTTCAAGACTCTGGGCAGTGACCCACTTTAGAGACTGTTGTCCTAGGTGATCCATGCTAGCTCAGCAATTCACCCAATTCTGTCTGGAGGGTGATAGTCTTTTTTCCAATAGTCTTTTACACTTCTTAATACCACAAATTTCTGCAGTGAAAAATTGCTAAAGGTAAGGATAGGAGAAATACTCCCAAACATAGGTATTTTAATAAGTTAAGCTGCACCAGGCACCCCTTCTATCTGCTTCCACAAACCCTGCACTTGCCTAATCATAGGACTTGTTTTGTTGCAGTAGACTTTTATGACCCACATCCTGAAAGACTGTGACCTCCATGAGGGCAGGGGACATGTTGTTTTCCCTTTTTCCCCACTCGGGGAGAAGCCCGAAACTAGTAGGGACTCTAGGAACCCTTGTAAAAATGAATGCATGACTGAGTTAATGTAAAGGGTCCAGTGGAGTCCACAGGCAGGGGACTAAAAAACAGACAGAGGAAAGAATAACTTAATAAACAAACTACAGGGAAAATGTTAACCAAAAAAAAAAAAATAGATGGGGGAGGCTAAGAATAGTATAGGAGATTGAGAAGTCAAAGAACTGATACATACAACCCATATACATGAACTAAGAGGTGTGGGGATCATGGGATGGGGTACAGGGTAGAGGGGATAAAGGAGAGAAAAAATGAGACAACTATAATAGCATAATCAATAAAATATACCACGCCCCCCCAAAAAAGAAGAAAATTACAATTTTTAATACCTTTCCTCCAAATTTCCAGAGAATAACTTAGGTGTCAGAGAAGTTTTCACAGTCTTTCTGCACAGGAAAACTCTGAGGCCTTATTCTTGACCTCCTATGGTACCTGGAGAGAAACACTGGTCTTACCCAAATAATCAGCTGTATTCCTGATATTGTTCCTTTACGCTGTGCAGGTGTGAACAAGGTATTTTAACCTCAGCCTCATTGCTGTGAAATGCATCTAAGAGCACCCCTGTGCCTGCCCCACAGCCCGAGTGTAGTTAGATGGTTTGAAACCCTGCAGGCAGATAAAGGTAGAAAGAGATAACAAGTGGGACTAAGACGAGTACATAATTGTATTCTTCTCCATCTGCCTGAGTTAATTTTTAATGAGGCAAACAATGAATGTTTGAGTTTCTTTCCTAAAATATTTTGACTAGCAATTTCTTGAGTGGGAAAGTTTTAACTAGGCTGTCTCCAAAATAGTGAGTAATGAAAACAAAGTGAAACACACTAATTTTGAAGAAAATTAAATTATGATTTGGCTGATATAAAGCAATTTGGGAAAATATTAAGGTGTGAGAAATAAAGAGAAAATAGTTTCCTAAACTCATTCTATTGGGACCCTACCTTACCACCTAGGATTTGGACTCATTTACTAATCTTGGGTGTTAGAGTGTATCCTGTGGAATAAACAAGGTTTTATCGACATCTTCACATAGCAAGAACAAGCAGCCCCAAAACCAAAGGGCTCTGATTTAGACTGGTCTCAACCCTACTTCCTCCCTCACCCAGCTGATCTTCACTGAACTTCTTCACTCCAAAATGCCCTTGAGTCCATCAATAGTCTTCTGTTTCTCCTCCTATATTCATTTCCATCCTTTCCTCTTGCTCAGTGTACCAACACACACACACACACACACACACACACACACACACACACACAAAACAAACCTGTAGCTTAGAGAACCTTCAGGCCCTTCTGGGCTTTGACTACTACAGGGAGCACATTGCTTTTGGTGCTCATGTCTCCTATCCCCGAGCTGGAAGGGGCACACTTATGGTGCATGTGACTCAGTGCATTGCAAGGTCTTCTGAAGCAAAGCAGGACATTGTTCTTTAAAGTTCTTCTGTTCTATACTTGAAGGTTTCAGCTAATATATCTGCATAGATGCAAAGCTGCTAAGCTTACAATTACTGTTTTGTCCCCAATTTTTCTATGCGAATCAAAATACTCAAATGCAAACTCTTAAGGGAATATATGTGATAGCACTATACAATTGTGAACTTGCCTTGCCCCCAACAAACTGAATGTGTTTCCATGCACTCTCTGGGGAACCTGGCAGCCTCATGTGGACAATCTTGGGTTGGGATGCTGAAAAACAAGTATGTGACCAAATCACCCACATACTCACAGCACAGCCAGTTAACCACCAAAAATGAGAGTGAGCTCATCTTATACCAGCCAAATCCTCTGCCTTTCCACCAGCTGATCAAAGTACCTAAATAAACGCAGCAGACATTGGAGGGAGCTTAGCCCAGAACAGAAGAACTGATTATCCACATTCCTGTGATTAATAGTAAATACATTGTTTTAAGTCACTAAATGCTGAGGTGGTTTGTTATGCAGCAACAGATAACCAATACACTAAAATCTACAGGTATCTCATTTCTTCTCTTGTATCTTTGTCTGTATCAATGATTCAGAGAATTCATGGATGTGTTAACTCTAGCCTGGTAGAATCAGGGAAAGTGGTTCAGCAAGGTCAGACAGAATGGCTTTACAGCACAGATGGTGCTCTAATGCAGATTTTTTTTTTTTGTCACTTTGCCTCTAACCTCATGAGGTTGTCAAGAAGACTACACAATCTCCTTCTTAATTGTCTGGATAAACATGATCATTTCTAATGTTTTTAATTTTTTTCATTTGCAATTTTAGCTTCAGAAAATGTAGTTGTCAGGCTGGACAATAATGATCAGAAAGACTTATTGGAGGATGTGGAATATATCTAAGTTCTGAAAATGAATAGGGCTTAGTTAGATATTGAGAGGAAATTTCCTGTCCAGGAAAGGGAGAATCAGGCAAGAAAAAAATACTGATTGATTCATCCAAATTGTGATTGAACAGATCCTCAGGGTCAAGTCCTATTCCAGAAAATGTAGATAAATCAGTGAACAAAACAGACAAATTTTCTGCCATGGTGGGGGATTAGGTAATGAGTGAATAAGTAAAATATTGGCAGATGGTAATAAGAAATAGAGAGAAATGAAAGTAGGAATTTCTAGGAGTTAGAGAGTGAATTACAATTTTTAAAAAATATATTTATTGATTGATTCCAGAAGAAGAGGGAAAGGGAGAGAGAGAGAGAGAGAGATAACAGTGAGAGAAACACTGATTGGTTGCCACCCGCCCCACCTGCCCTCACAGTACACTCACAGATCAAGGATGAAACCTGCAACCTAGGCATGTGCCCTGACCAGGAATCGAAACTGCAACCTTTCAATCCACAGGATGATGTTCCAACCAACTAAGCCACACCGGCCAGGGAATGAGTTACAATTTTTAAGTATGGTGAGAGAAGACCTCATGCAGATGACATTGGACCTATGCCCTAAAGTAAATGAAACTATATGTTTTGTAGATGTACAGGGAAATAGCTTCCCAGGCAGAAGGAAGCAGCAAGTGCACAGGTCCCAAGGAATGGGCATGTCTTGAGTTTTCAGGGAAAAGCAAGGAAATGAGTATAGTTGAAACAGGTTGATGGAGGTAGGGGGTGGAAGGTAATAGAAGATGAGATCCCAGAGAACATGAGAGAGGGACTTCGAGCAAAGGATGACAGAATATGAGCTAGCTTTTAGAAGAATCACACTGAATACTCTGCTGAGCATAGACTACTAGAGAACAATGGTGGAAGCAGATAACCTGATTAAGAGACCATTAGCATAACCTAAAAGAGAAGAGTTGATGGCCTATGCTATAATGGTAACTTTGAGGGTGATATGGAATATAGTTGTTGGAACTCTGTTATATTTTGAAAGTAATAATTTTAAAAAATTGCTGATGAATTGCATGTGCTCTATGATGTAAAGATAGGAGTAAGAATAAATTGTTTCTCAATTTGCCACTTATAAGGTGGAACAATCAGTTTTAGGTGAAAAGATGAGTTTGGTTTGGAACAGGAAAACATAACTGTTATGATGCAGTCTAGATATCATAATTTGGTCAATTTACCTGGAAAGTGTATTATAGATGGGATATAAGTTGAGGGAATTTGAATGAAGATAAGGGAAGTTTCTTGAATATCTTAAATAACAGAGTCAAGAATTAAAACACTTTTCCGACTGCAGGGGTGGTGTCATAGAGGACCCAAAAAAATTCTGAGAAACCAGTTACCCACTAGTTTTTCACAGAGTATAGTTGTGAAGGGAACAGATTATAAAAATCAGGGAATACTCACTCATAGCTTACAGAAACCAAGTAGGGAATATAAATGACTGAAATAGGATATAAGAAAAGCAAAAGCACAAGCTCTCTGATAAACACAACTAACTCCCAGTCACCATGGTCAGAGGACAGTTTAGACAGTAATCGTGATTGACAATGTGACCAAAGGAAGTCCATGCCCATGTAAGAAGGGAAGTTGATATTTACCTCCAGGAATTGTAGCCACATATAAAAGTAGTCCCAGCATTGCCAGATCCTACCAGGTGTTTTTGTTTTTGTTTTTGTTTTTGTTCTTAATGTAATCTAGAGATCAGAATTTTTATGTGAACCCTCTAGATTAGCATAGTTTGGTCAAAAAAATTTATTTAAACACACATACTATTGACAAAATAAAATGCAACCTGAGGGAGATGAAGCCCATGGGCTGCTAGCTCCAGCTTCCAATACAGATGTTGTTTCAGGGAGATTTGATCCAGTTGTCCAGTCCTGGAGCCAGATTCTCAGGTTCTCAGTGCATTTTGCTTTTCCTTGCCTTTTCTTTGCCATCAGTCAACTTCAGAGGATAAACTGTTGGCCCATTCTTGGGTCACGATCCCTGTAACACTAACAAGATGATATGCCTCGGGGTCTGGTGAAATCTTCAGGTCTTTGTTCTTCCCTTCCTATCAGGATTAGTGCTTGTAGCAACAAGGTAGGGTGGTCCCATATTCCCTCTACACAGCCACTTCGTACTTTTCTGTTGCAAACATGTCTGTGCGTACCATGGAGTACTCAGCTTGAAGACTATGGAAACTGAACCCCTGGGAAAAGCCCTCTTGCCAATGACAAAAGCAGTTGGTACATATATACTGTATCTTCACTTTTTGGGTAGGACAACTCTGAAGTGTGCTCTACTCTATCACCTAGAGATTCTAGCCAGACTAAGCCCTAATTCTCACAGTAGTAACCTACACATTAATAAATCCTATATCAACTTCAATCCCTTCCTTTTCTCATTTCTTCACTCCGTTACTAATGTATCCTGGCATAAATACTTATATTCAAGTCCTCGTTCCAGGGTTTCCTGTGACAAAGCATGGCCAAAACAGGGGTGTTATTAGGATGAGTGCAGGCACTTGCCAGCTTCTCTGCTGGGCTGGATTCTTAGGCATGTGGAGACCCTGTGACAAACAGGTTGATATTTGCCCTTTCCAGTCCTAGTATTATTGACAAATGCATAAAACTCTGCTTGAAACAAAATGTTTTTAGCTCTGTCATAAACAAGCTAATCTACGAACAAAGCACTCCTTCTGCTTCCTCTCCCCTCCCTCTGGCACAATTTGTTCAAGATCCATCGCTGACCTTTTAATTGTATTTCAGTGGAGGATAGAGAGAAAAATAAAGGGACTCACATCTGCATTTATACAAGTAAATGACTACAGCTTAACACAAAGTGTATGATCAAAAAAAGGAACAGGACGCTCCACCAGCTGCCTGGATAAGCCAGTGACCTTCAGAGCCCAGCAAATGCTTAACCTCAGCTCCCCGCAGCACTGAGCTTTTAGGGAAACTCTTTGGCTAAGATAATTGGGGGCTACTTGCATCTGTTTGTTGCTTTAAGAGGAAAGAGAAGGAAACAGGAGAGAAAAACAGCTTAGACAAGCACCGGGCTCAGCCCAGCCCCTGTCCTGACTTCTGGTGGCTCCCCCAGGACTACATTTCTCCTTCACCCTTGCCTTTCTTAGTATTTCCTAGTGCTAAAGTGATGAATTTTGTCCTAATATTATAGCAGATACAGAAAAAATAAAGCTAAGGTGTAAAAATTGTGAGGGCAAATAATGTGTCTTGTTTTCTGAAGTATCCCCAGTGCCTAACACAAGATCTGCACGTAGCAGGCATTTAATCAGCATACGCTGAATCACTAAGTAAGAAAATGAATAAATAAATATATCCTAGGGGACAAACTTAGTTTCAATATAAGAAAGAAATATATATTTATAATAGCAAAATGAACTAGTTATTATAATGTTAATCATCTAATAGATTTAAACAAACAACACAGACATGCATCCCGCTGTTCTGGGTACAGGAAACACATAGCAACATTCCAGATACTGAAGAAAGTTTTAGGTAATATATTTTCAGTTTCACAGAGACATTGCCCCTCATTTCTCTTTTCAGTTCTTTCTCAACAATTGTAAATAAGTTCCCAACATTTAAGAAGTGTTGAAACCATTTTCCTCTTCTAAATTGCTAGACCACGTTTACCTCTGATTTGCTGGTTCAGTTAAGCTCGAACCCTCTCTAGCTCAGTATTCTCACCTACAAAAGTAGCTATAATAATAGCCCCCGCCTTAAGAGGTGCTTATGAGGATTAAGTGAATTATTTCAGGAAAAATACATAGAGCAGTATCTGGCACTTGGTGAACTCTCAAAACCTGTTAGCTATTATGGTTATCTGACTTCTGAACAATGATACAGTGAACAAGATGACGTGAACCTTTCTCCGTTCTAAAACCCCATCATATTATTTTTCACACCTTACAAAAAATATCGTTTTTCAGCAGTAGGTGTGACTAAAACTGGTGACAATAACTTTACACATTTCATATCTACAGTTCTCCACATGAGAGAAACTAAACTAATAAGCATCTTTCCTTCACTCAGTAGCCAACCTCTACTTCATCCAGCATCAACTCAGTGGCTCTTGTTTCAAAAATAAACTCTCTAGGAATAAGACTAAAAAAGGGACCAGCCCTCGCATCAGCCTCTGGTGTAGTCCCACTGTGGAGCTGACAGGCAGGATCAAGTGCTTCTGGGACCCGACCTCACCCCACAAAGCATGGGAGAAAGCTGCTCTGAGCTGCTCTGAGAGCTGTCCTCTTGGACCCTACCTTCAGGTCTAGGAAGTTCCTTAGGTGGTAACCTCCAAACCTGAGGCTGGGAGTGCTGCCCTCTAATAAGGGAGAGGGTTATGAACAGACAGATCAAGTAAAGATGCACAACCCCCAGAACTGCCTAATATCAGTCTTTGAGGATGTGCCTCTATCACCCCTCTGGAACTGGCAGTATTCAAGATCTTGTGAAATCTTTCATTTGTGTTCTCTGTTTCCCCTGGTCACAGAAACAGAATTACCATTCAGCAGGTCAGCAGACCAAACCAAAACCAAAGTAAAGGATACAAACACTTCAGCTCTGACTTTTAGAACATATAGATGGATGGAAAATAAAGAGACAATGAAGAGCTTTCTAAATGTGTAACTAACCTTCTGTAATCTCCTCTTTACCTAATGGGCTCTGCTCTCATTGAATTTTGTGAAAAGTTTGACCAATAGCCCATACCAACAGATTTGAGTTAAAAACAATCCTGTCTAGTCCATGGTCCATAAAATTTGGACTTTACTGTTATAATTCTCTAAGAGACAGAGACAGAGACAGAGACAGAGAGAGAGAGAGAGAGAGAGAGAGAAGGGTAATGACAAAGAGAAAGACAGATAAACAGAGACAGAGAGTCAGAGTTACAGAGAGACAAAGACAGAAACTTGGTTTAACTGTGTTAGCAAGACAGCTTGCCAAATTAAAGATAGAATTAGCTACTTAGGAATTCATGCATTTAAAATTTAAATATAAACAAAAATCAGAACAAAACAAAACTTGATTAAAACTAGTTCCAGACGGAAATCTTGGCATTAGTCTTTAGGAATAATTAAGAGGACCTGCAGATGTAGTTACCCATGATATGGTTTGGTTAAAAAAAAAAAACTTTGATGCACAAATTCTCATCAGTATCTATGTATTCATTTTCTAAAGCTGCTCAAATGAAGCCACAACTGGGTGTCTTAAATGACATAAATGCATTGTGTCAAAGTTCTGGAGACTGGAAGTCTGAGAACAAAGTGTTGCAGAGTTGTTCTTCCAAGGGCTGTGCAGAAGAATCTGCTCCATGTCTCCCTGAGAGCTGTTGGTAGTTGGCTGGTGATCTTTTTCGTTCTTTGGTTTCTGTGGCACAACCCCAATCTCTCCTCCATTTTACATGCATTCTCCCCATGTGCACATCTATCACGTGTCCAGATTTCCTCTTCTGATAAGGGCAAAGGTCATATTGGTTTAGGATACACCCTAATGACCTCATCTTAACTTGATCATCTGCAATGGTCTTATCACCAAATAAAGTCATATCCATAGGCATTGGGGTTTAGGACTGCAATATATTTTTGTTGGACACAAGTCAACCCATAATAAGCTGAAGACCTGCATCCTAGTTTTTAACATTTCCTCAAATGAGTAGAGTCAAAAACACACTTAGTTCCTACAGAAACTCATTTAATCAAATATTGCACATAGAACAAAATTTTGTGATATTTTGTTTGCAGAGCAGAGTCTTTCAATCTACAGGTTGATTTAAAATTTTTACAAACTTTCTCAGGTATCATTTGCATTTGTTTCCTCCAGTTATTGTACAAAATAACCACAGAATTGGTGACTTAAAATAATATAAATATATTTTCTTCTAGAAACCAGAAGACTGAAATGGGTTTCAGTGGGCTAAAATAAGGATATTGGCAGGGCCATATTTCCTCTGGAGCCTCTAGGAGAGAATCTCTTTCCTTGGTTTTACAGTTTTCAGTCGTCCTCATATTCCCTGGCTTCTGACCCATTCCGCTGTCTTTAAAGTACACCACTCCAGTCTCTGCTTCCATCATCACATTGCCTTCTTCTCTTCTGCAGTAAGAAATTATATATCCACTTCTACCTCACTTTTGAAAGGACACTTGGGATTACATTCAGGACATACCTAGATAATTTAGAACAATCTTTTCATCTTAAAATCCTTAATTTAATCACATGTGTGAAGTCCTTTATACCATATAAGGTAAAATTCACAAGTCCCAGGAATTAAGACCTGGATATGTTTGGGAGATATTATTCAGCTCACCACACCATCCCATTTTCACAAATGAAAACTTTTCATTTAAAAGAACATTAGTTTGCTAGATATTTTCTCAAACTTGCAGTGTTCTTTGCAGATATAGGTTCCGTCTATTTAACATCTTCTCAAAGAAGAGTCTGATTTCAAGCACAGCAATGTCCCATTGATCAATTCCACATGGAGACATATGAACCACAAGAATATTTGCAACTATTATCAACCTTCTGTTCTGAAGACACATAAGTTCTTATGTATTACCACTTTTATAAAATCTGCACTACATGTTTTCTGCAAGATTCTGGGAATGCAACAAAGTCCTCTTGGTCAATTAAATAATTTCAAGTATTGTAAATCAAGGGCGTTTAGCACCTCTTCTTTTAAATGCATCCCCTAATAATTTTTAAGCCAGTCTCACATGAACTAAGAATGTATTATATATCTTTTAATTTTATTTATTTTTAGAGAGTGGAAGGGAGAGAGGGAGAGAAACATCAATGTGCAGTTTGCCTCTCGCACACCCCTGACTGGGGACCTGGTCCATAACCTAGGTATGTGCCCTGACTGGGAATCGGACCAGCAACCCTTCGGTTCGCAGGCCTGCACTCAATCCCCTGAGCCACACCATCCAGGGCTGAGAGTGTATTTTTGATACAATGAATAAAAGGATAAGTTTGCCACATTTGCCACTGGAGAGAAAAGATTACTGTTCAGAAAACATTCTTTCTTACTCTCCCATCCTAACCTCTGTGGAGAAAGTCTACTTTCTATGCATTGATGTTGGAACTTAACCAGGTGGCTTGTGTTCAGAATAGATATGGGTAGGTGTGACAGTGTATCAGTTCTGAGTTGAGCATTTTAAATGCTTATTGTTGCAAACTACTGACACAGCATTTTAAAGCAAGAGTAAACAAACATGGTCATTGATTATTTTTTAATGTTATACACTAAGATTAGCTTCAAAAAAGCATTTGACTCTAATATTTGATTTTAAATTAATACATAGATAAGAAATATAATATTAAAACCATTCACTTGAACTTAAATTAGTGTGATATTAATATTCTTTAAATTATGGTTATAAAATTTTTATGAATATGAGTTATTCTTATGAGCTATCAAACAAATAGCAGGATATGAAATTATATATACACTACATGATCTCAATTATGTAAAAAATTCATAGAAAAAAATAGTGATGAATAACTTGGAATAAGATTTGTTTATTACTTGAATATTTTGCTGTTCACTAAATATAATCTACATTTTTAGATATTTACTACATATTATTCTATATTATATTTATGATGCAGCTAAAACACATAATAATGATTTATGTTTTTACAGAAAAGGAGTTCATTTTAGGAAGCTGAACTATGGGTCAAATTGCAAAGTTATGATAAAGATTATGATAGTGAACAGATAGGTATGTGTCCAAGGTAGATATGAATTTTGCATGAATAAGTGAGGTTTAAGTTTTTAATTTCTTTTTCTGAAATATGCTAGATAATTGGGAACATTGTGTTATTACTTTTTAATCAAATGTTTTATTTTTTTCCTTCTAAACTAAAAGATGATGATATACAATAACTTTTCAAATAATAGAGAAAAGAACTTCCCAGATATTGTCATCACAAATTGTATAGTGACTTGGTTTTTATTTTTAAGTAACTGATTTTTAGCATTTATTATAATACACCTACAGAAAATAAAAGAGCTGATATGAGTTTTTGAAGCAGAGAGTGAAAAACTCCCACTTATTTTTATGGAGAAGATCCAGGATCTGAAGTTGTCACACTGCATGCTTTTCAAATTCAGAAAAGAAAAGGGCATATGTTTTCTGAATATCCAAGAGTAGGGGCTCATTAAGGGAGAAAGGAGGTGAATTATTGCAGATCAACTTTTCAAAATTATGTTGGAAAATAACAATTTTTATTTATTAAGGTATATTGCATTTGTTCAGAAAGAACTGAATTGTACAACACATTGTTCTAAACAGGCAATACCAGAGGTAAACAAAACATTAGGATCCCTACCTTTGTAAAACTTAACTTTTTTAGTGATTTAAAAGGTGTTTGTCCTTTTGAAGGATGAAAAGGAGAGGAAAATTCTGATTCTAATGCTGTTGAGGTTTGTTTGTTTCCATCTGAAAGAAAAAAGAACAAACTAAAACATTTGGAAACTACTGAAAAGCTAAGTTTTCCTAGGTGTGGACAAGCATCCACTTTAAATTGAAATTTTCTAAAATTTTATTAAAACTAGATTTCTAGGCCCCACCCAAGTAAACTAAAATCATTAGAAGAGCACCAGGATTGAAGGAACAAACCATGCTCTGAGAAGAAGCAAAGCCGTATTAGGGCCATAAAGCTTTGGTTCAGAAGTGACACAAGGTCAATTCTGCTCACATTTTACTACCCAAAGCCTATCAAATATCCAAGCCTGATCACTTTGGGGCAAATTATAATCTAACTGCAGGAAATATATTCTGGAGTGACCCCATAGAGAGGACAATGGAAATGTGGCAGAACAGCAGTAATATAGTACATTAGATTTGCAGTTCTCTAATTCATGTTTTTTGTTCATTTTGTTTTGCTATGCAATACCCACTACCTCTACTGAAATTTTGGTGTAGTTTAATGAACTTTTAAAAATCTATGATAAATTTTTACTTGTTCTCAGATTCTTTTTAATGCTCTGATTTTTAAAACTTACTTATATTACCATTTATAAAATTTCTGTTTCCTGGGGGTCATTTTTCTGGTTATTTAGATCATTTGTTGTAAAAACTTATAGTTGATGTCATCTATTGATAGTTAAAATAGACTCACTCAGAGGTTATTTCTGTCATGGTTTCATTAATTCATGCTGTGGCCCCTATCAGTGCAGATGTGGTGGGATGGGCTAGAACCCTGTTCCTCACTGCCCTAGGGGCCATTCTTCCTACTCTTCCCCACCTCCAATACCTCTACTTTGTACTTATATGTAAAATAAATGTAAAAAAAGGTAAATTGAGTACATGAACCCCAATTTATTACAGAGTTTCTTATATATTTTGGTTTGTTGTCACACTTTTAGTGTTTTCTTGACTGTATAGGATTTTTCCCTATTGCACTGATAGGGTAATTTCAGTGGTACACTGGAAAGTGGAGGGAGGAAAAGTGTAAACTGTGGTCAAAATATTGACCATCATCTTAGAGAATAAATAAAATTAACATTCAATTCAGGAAGAAAAAATATCCTCTAAGTGAAACAAACAAAAAGAAAAAGAAGAAAAAAAACATTACAAATGGTATATAAAATTGGCTTTTTACTTCAACAACACCAACAAAATGTGTAAATCTGATAAAGGAAGCCTGACAAAGGAAAAATGAAAACAAGCAAATATATACTTTTTGGGCTATAAAATAGATATATTTTCAGAATGGTTAAAAATTTTATTATATTTTATTTAAAATATTTAATGACATTTGAAAAGATAAAAAAGCATTTCAGTTTGTTTTACCATCCTACTATAACCCTGATAATAAAATTTGTCAAAGAGAGCACTAAGAAATAATCTACAGATGAATCTTTCCATTAACTATAAAAACACTTGAAATGATTAAAAATGTAGTCTTGGAAGTTAAATAGATATATATTTAAATACTTGCTCTATAGAATATAGTATTCAAGTCACAAAAGAGAAAATTTTTGTGATTTGGATACTTAACTATTCTAAATCTTTTCTGTAAAGTGAGATTATAATACCTATCTTCAAAATAACTGTTTACACAATGGAATACTATGCAGCAGAAAGAATGGAGAGCTCCTACCCTTCACAGCAGCATAGATGGAAGTGGAGAGCACAACGCTAAGTGCAATAAGCCAGGTAATGAAAGACAAATACTGTATGATCTCACCTGTAAGTGGAACCTAATCAGCAAAACAAACAAGTAGGCAAAATATAACCAGAGACATGGAAATAAAGAACAAACTGATAGTAACCAAAGGGGAAGGGGGAAGGGGACAATTTGGGAAAGAAGGGAAGGGGTCATCAAGGAACATGTATAAAAGACCCATGGACAAAACCAAAGGGGGATAGGATTGAGGGTGGGAGGTGGGTGAGGGTGGGAGGTGGGTGTGGGTGGGGAAGAGGAAAGTGGTGGCAGGAGAATGGAGACAACTGTGCTTGAACAACAACAAAAAAGTATATTTAAAAAATAATTCTGGAAAAAATAAAGCATAATGTTATCTTGCAAAAAATAAGAATAATGGTAAGAGTTAAATATCTTACAACTTTACTTGTCAATTGTACCTCAATAAAGCCGAAAAAAATAAAAAGAATAACAGTGATCATTTAAAAGTGATTCAAATAAGCTCTAAGGTATTGTATGCATTCAGTTTAGGGTTGATAATGGTTGTCACTGTATGATGATGGCTGTGATGGTGGTAGAATTACTGCAATATCAAAAGCAAAATTCTAGAAAACTGAATCCTGGAGTATATTATAAAACAGATTCAAGGTCATATGGAATTTATTCTAAAAATGCAAAGAAAGTTCAACATTAGAAATACACTTATTTAATTAACCATGTGATAGCTAATAGAAAAAACAATGAATGAACACATCAATAAATGCTGAAAAACATTTGATGAATTTCAAAATTCACTTTTAATTTTAAAAAACTATGAAAATTCAGAATAAAAACTCCTTATTTTTGTATGATTATCAAAAAACCATCTGAAATCAATACAAAATATTGTTTATATCCTGAAGCATTCTCACTGAAGTCAGGGGGAAAAAAAGAGGAAACAGCATCACTGTAATTATTTTTTATTTTTCTAGAACTTCGAGGTAATGCCATTAAGAAAAAAAAGTAATGAAATGGAAGGGCCAAAATCATTATGGTTTTCAAATATTATGCTTGATTACCTAGAAGACACTAAATATATCAGATTGAGATGTATTAGAATATTATATTAAGAACATATTTTGGCAAATTCACAAAAGTACATGTTCAAGAGACTAATAAAATTAGCAAGTAATAAAATAATATATCCAACCTAAAAGCCTATTAATATAGGGCTGGTTAAATAAAAGATTGTCTTACCATGGAATATTTGATTGCTTTAAAAATAATGGTCTAGCTGGCCAAGATGAAGGTATAGGTAGATATGGTTTGCTTCCTCACACAACCAAAGAAGGACAACAACAAATTTAAAAACAAAAAAACAACTAGAACTGCCAGAAAATCAAACTGTATGGAGGTCTGATAACCAAGGCCTTAAAGGAGAAATGTTCATCGAGGCAGGTAGCAGAAGCAGAGACAGGCAGCCAGGGTGGAGAGGACATGTGTCAGGTGGTGGCTGGAGGACTCGGTGGCCCCACATTCACATGTGGATAAGCCAGAAGGAACAACTGGGGAGCAAGACAGACTGTGTAACCCAGGGCTCCAGCACAGGAAACTAAGGCCTCAAAATCCCTAGCTGTAAAAGCCTGTGAGGGTTGTGGTGGTGGTGGGAGAAACTCCCAGTCTCACAGGGGAGTTGGTTGGAGAGACCCAGGGGGTCCTAGAACATACACAAACCCACCCACCTGGGAATCAGCACCAAAAGGGTCCAATTTGCTTGTGAGTAATGGGGGAAGTGACTGAAAGTCACTTGCAGGGCAAGTGCCAAGCAAGCAGCATTATCCCCTCTTGGACCCCTCCCCCAAAGAAAGCAGCACATAGGTTGCCCTGCCCTGGCAAATACCTAAGGCTCCAACACTTACAATGTAACAGGTGCACCATGACAAAGAAATGTGGCCCAAATGAAAGAACAGATCAAAACTCAAAAAAAGGAACTAAGCAATGAAGAGATAGCCAGCTTATTAGACGCAGAGTTCAAAACACAGAAAATCAGGAGGCTCACAGAAATGGTTGAGTATGGTTGCAATAGAGGAAAAAGTGAAGGCTATGCAAAGTGAAATAAACAAAAATACACAGGAAACCAACAATGAAGGAAAGGAAACTGGGACTGAAATCAATGATTTGGAACAGAATGAAGAAACAAGAATTCAAAAAAATGAGGAAAGGATTAGGAAGCCCTGAGACAACATCCAACATCCAAATCATAGGGTTGCCAGAAGGAGAAGAGGAAGACCAAGATATTGAAAACTTATTTGAAAACATAATTAAGAAAATTTCCCCAATCTAGTGAAGGAAATAGACTTTCAGGAAGTCCAGGGAGCTTAGAGAGTCCCAAAGAAGTTGGACCCGAGGAGGAGCACACCAAGATACATTATAATTAAATTACCCCAGATTAAAGATAAGGAGACAATCTTCAAAGCAGCAAGAGGAAAGGAGACAGTTACCTACAAAGGAGTTCCCATAAGACTCAGTTGATTTCTCAAAAGAAACCTTACAGGCAAGAATGGGCTAGAAAGAAGTATTCAAAGTCATCAAGGTCATGAAAGGTAAGGACCTACATCCAAGATTACCCCATCCATCAAAGCTATCATTTAGAATGGAAGGGCAGATAAAGTGCTTCCCAGATAAGGCCAAGTTAAAGGAGTTCATCATCATCAAGCCCTTATTATATGAAATGTTAAAGGGACTTATCTAAGAAAAAGAAGAATATCAAAACCATAAAGAGTAAAATGACAACAGACTCACAACTATCAACAACTGAATGTAAAAACAAGAACAAAAAACAAAAACAAACAGAAAACTAGAATGGAAGAGAATCACAGAAATGGAGATCACATGGACGGTTATTAGCAGAGAGGGGGTGGGAGAGAATGGGGGAAACGATACAGGGAATAAGAAGCATAATTGGTAGGTGCAAAATAGACAGGGGGAGGTTAAGAATAGTATAGGAAATGGAGAAGCCAAAGAACATGTATGAACTTACATGGACATGAACTCAGGGAGGGGTAATGCTGATGGGAGGGGTGGTGTAGGTCAGAGAGGGATGAAGGGGAGGAAAAAAGGGAAAAACAAAAGAAAAAAAAAAGAAAGAAATAATGGTGCAGAACTAATTTGGTCAGAAACATACTTGTGTTTTCAGAACTTCCAAGTGTTTTTTTGCAATAACCATGTAAATGATACTTTAAGCATTAGAAAACAAACATTAGCTATTTATTTATAGTAATTTTTGTGAAAACATGGGAAAGCATATATTCTCATTAAGTGATAAATTTACTAACTCATTCTGAGGGTAAGATTTTCTATATATTTTTCTAGGTTTTTTATATTTTATTATTTTATTTTATTTGTATTTTATTTTATTGTTCAGTTATAGTTGTCCTTTCTCCCTGTTGCTTTCCCCTGCCCCATCCCCTCCCACTACCATAGTCAACCCTTTCCCCATAGTCCCCTCCCATGAGTCCTCTATTCATCTTCCTTGATCTGCCCCTTCCCCTTCTTTTCCCCATTATCCCCTACTCTTCTCTGCTCTGGTCACTGTCAGTTTGTTCTTTTATTTCTGTGTCTCAGGGTAGTATTTTGCTCATTTGTTTGTTCTGTTGATGAGGTTCCACTTAAGGGTGAGATATATGGCATTTGTCTTTCACTGCCTGGCTTGTTTCACTTAGCATAATACTCTCCAGTTCCTTCCATGCTGTCCCAAAGGATAAGAGTTCTTTCTTTCTCTCTGCTGCATAGTATTCCATTGTGTAAATATACCACAGCTTTTTGATCCATTCGTGTACTCATGGGTACTTAGGCTGTTTCCAGCACTTGGCTATTAAAAATAATGTTACTATTAACATTGCGGTGCATAGGTTCTTTTGAATTGGTGATTCAGAATTCTTAGGGTATAATCCTAGCAGTGGAATTGCTGGATCACAAGACAGTTCTGTCTTTAATTTTTTGAGGAAATTCCACATTGTTTTCCACAGTGGCTGCACCAGTCTGCATTCCCACCAACAGGGCACTAGGTTTCCCTTTTCTCCACAACCTTGCCAGCACTTGTTCATTGATTTGTTAGTGACAGCCATTCTGACCACTGTGAAGTGATATCCCACTGTGGTTTTAATTTTCATCTCTCTGATGGCTAGTGATGTTGAGCATTCTTTCATGTCTATGGGCTTTCTATATGTCCTTCTTGGAGAAGTATCTGTTCAGGTCCTTTGCCTTGTTGATGTTTTCTTTAGGCATTCAGGAGAATTTTAATTTGATGTAGTCCCATTTGTTTATTCTTTCCTTTATATCCTTTACTCTAGGAGATGCATTGGTGAAAATATTGGTACATGGGATATCTGAAATTTTTCTGCTTATGTTCTCCTCCAGGAGTTTTATAGTATCGGGACTTACATTTAAGTCTTTTATCCATCTTGAGTTTATTTTGGTGTATGGTATAAATTGGTGGCTGAGTTTCATTTTTTTGCATGTACTTGTCCAGATCTCCCAATACCATTTATTGAAGAGGCTATTTTTACTCCATTTTATGTCTCCTTCCCCTTTGTCAAATATTAATTGACCATATTGACATGGGTTTATTTCTGGACCCTCTGTTATGTTCCATTGGTCTATGTGTCTGCTCTCATGACAGTACCAGGCTGTTTTGATTATACTGGCTTAGTAATGAAATACTTAGGAATAAACTTAACTGAGGAGGAAAAAAAACATTATAAAGGATATAAAAGACATATGCTCAGAAAGCTACACAACACTGAAGAAAGAAATTAAGGAAGACACAAATAAATGGAAGCATATATCCTTTTCATGGATTGGAAGGATTAACATCATTAAAATGTCCATACTACCCAAAGCAATCTATAGATTCAATGTGATCCCTATCAAAATACCAATGATATATTTCACAGATATAGAACAAATATTTCAAAAATTTATATGGAACCATAAGCAACCCCAAACAGCCTCAGCAATTCTGAGAAAGAAGAACAAAGTAGGAGGGATCACAATACCTGATAAACTATAGTGCAAGGTCACTGTTATCAGAAATTTTTCTATATTTATTAAGAGTTTTTTTAAATGTCCATATTTAAAAGGATATTTCCCCAAAGAAATTGTCTAAGAAAACAATAAAAGATATGAAGAAATTTACCTATAAGGATGTTCAACATGTATTGAGAAAGTGGAAATACTAAGAATAGTTCACATGCCTTGAGCTCCTACTATGAGGTGCTCTGTTATAGCCTATGTAATTTTTTACTCCATTTGGAGGCAGGAACAATTACTTTACAAGTATATATACTTATCTACCTTTCTTCTACTCAGACTCAGAATATTAGAATTTTAATTTTCAAGTATTTTCAACCTTTGGTTTCTGGTCCACAGTGAGGGAGGTGTGTCAGTCTCTCTGAAGGGGAGCAGGCCACTGTGAAATGAAAGTGAAGACAATCAGGATGGAGGATGGAGGGTAAGCATATGTTTTATGACTTGAAACATTACCCTGTTGCATAAACTTTCATGTATTGCACCTTCACAGGAAACCCTACATAGACAGTATATAGTCTTATTTACTTATTAACATTGTATATGCAGCATGCACTCCATTTCCATTTTGTAGACCAGGAAAATTAAGTTTAAGTAAGTCAAGACCCTTTGTCTGGTGTCACAGTCTGTAAGCAATAGAACCAGGATTTCGGATTAAGTCTGTCAAATCTCAAAGCTCATGATTCCTAACCAATACTGAAAGATCAAAAAATAGGTTATTGAAAATACAGTTTATATATTTTTAATTATTAAATCTCACCTAGCCATTATAGATAACTGTTTAGAAGATAATTTAATTGCACAGGGACCTGTTACAATAGGTAAAATAAAAAAATAGATAATATAATTAAAAATAAATTATAATATACATGCGCTGAAAACACACTGTGAAAGGGTAATACTGGTGGCATTGTAGGTGATTTTTCTTTTACTATATGTGTAAACTTCTACAATACACATTAATATTTATACAACTGGAAAACAATAATGAACTGCCCACATGTGTTTCTGAGCTAGCTACTATAAAAATGTCAGTGTAAGGCAGAGTAAAGAATTAAGACTATAACTTCTGAGCATATACTTTTAAATGGTAAGTAAGTAAGCTTCTGGAAGAATGTTAGCATTACTGTGAGATCTTCAAGGCAACTTCAAGAAAATTGCATTTAAGCTCCTCACTTTGCAGATGAGGAAACTGAAGGAGAAGAATAGAAGAAAGTCAGCATCTTTGACCCCATAAATCATCCTCCTAACAGAATTGAGAATGGACATTAATTCTTGTTCTACCAAAAAAAAAAAATCAATGCCTTATAAAAATGTGATCTTTAGCCTCTGCCTTGAGTATAGCATTTAAATAGCATAGAAAAAATGAGAATTTTGCAACATTCACTTTCCCTTTGAAAGTTATAAAGAATTTCTTTTCAATGCTCTCTCTTCCTCTCCATCAATGCTGTGCTGCTCTTGCTTCCATTAACTGAGAAGAAAAAGTTACCTTAGAGAATATTTTCTTTGTGTGCGTGTGTTATTTCTGATTATGAAAACATTAGATATGCATTGTAGAAAATGCTGAAAATGGTGTAGAAAATCCTAATCATGTATAATATTGTCACTCCAAACAATGATGGTTAAGAGTTAGACTATAGTTCCAGATTTCTCCCTTTTCTTTGTTCCCTCTCTTTTCTTTCAATGTTTTTAAAAAATTTTTTTTGTTTGTCCACTGAAAAAGCTGCCATTCCCTAACACATCTGCTCAGCTCTGACTTCTGACTATACCTTGGCACACTCAGATAGCATCTTGTGGGGACTGAAGTGGTTTCCAACTGTAGCTAGGAAAACATTCACACTCTGGTCAGGACCACAACCTCCACAGGAGTTGGAAATTCCAACCCTTTGATGTCAGGATCAGCACATGATTGGCTTTGATCAATGAGATGTTAGCAGATGTGTTGCACACAGAAGCTGGAAATGTGCTTGCATGGGGAGGCTTATCCTCTCCCACTTATGCCAGTTCTACGAGAAAAGTTTCCCTGAGTGGCTGCTGCCCCTTCTACAGGGGCCCAGCATGAGAAGAGAAGATGTGCCCAGGGAACCTGAAGCAGGGAGCAGTCACTCCAGCAAACCTGTACCTGAGAGGAAGAATGAATGATTGTTGCTTTAAGCCACTAAGCATTTTTTAGAGGCCATACCTAGAAAGATACCTCAAGGCAGAGTGCCCCCTACAGATGCTAAGCAGGTTCCTTACTGATAGGCCTCTCCACATCAAGAAGGAAATTTTCCTCTCTTAGAGTATCCATGACTTATTTTGAATGGATGGTACTCATTTCAATAAACAACTACCCCTATCAGGGTGGTCTACCGAGGGTCACTTTCTTCCAGCAGTCATATATTCCTCTATTGTCACTGGGGAACCATGGTGGTCCAAAGAAAGCTGAGGGGTTTTTTTTTTGGTAGTAACTTCTTTTAACATGATTTTCTTCAGGTCACTTATCCCTTCTACTAAGACAGTTTATAAAGTATCTTGAAATTTTTACTTTGTTTTGATTTATCGATGTATCATTGTGTCCATTCGAAGCAGTGAACCTGAACTCCAACAGGCAAGATTGATGTAAAGGACAAATAGTAGTGGAATCTATGAGACCCGGAGGAAAAGAAGTCCCTCGAATATACTTAGTGAAGAGGAAAGCAGGCTGAACCCTTCTTGCTCATGGGAACCAAGAAAAACTCACATGGATGTGGACCGAGCAGTGGGCATCTCATCAGAGCATCCAAACTCTGGCAGACCCTCAGCCCCTGTGAGCCACTGCATGAACATCTGGTATTTGTTCTTTTAACTTCGCAGGCTGGCTGTCCCTTTCTTTGGGTTAATGCACCCTAATCCCTTTTAGCATATCATTCTCCTTCCCTACCACATGTAATATTGGCAGGACTAAACCAACAAACTCTAGCTTCCTCTGGCCAGATGTTGAGCATGTGACCCAAAGTGGATTTTCCATTTAAGACTTGGAATCTTGTTCACAGTGATCCCAATGAGGGGAAAAACCTGCCAGAAATAATTCACCCTGAGGTACTGAGAACTTGTTGCTTCCTATTTTCTGGACTTCTGGAGCTGTGCACACTCTTATACTTCCAGAAGACTACTGCAAAGTTTTCCCTCCAAGCCAGGATATTGAAATTAACTTTCTGGTTTTGTTAGTCTTCCAGTTTCTTATGTTTTCCATCAGTTTCTTAACCAATATAGAAAAGATTGTAAAAGGCCTGGATACTTGAGCTGGAATTGCCCTTACTGCATTTTGCTTTTGTGTTTATTAATTTTTGCCATGAAAATATTATCTTGTGTTTTGTGATCATAAATGCATTTAAATAGTAAGCATTTTGAATAATTCATTAACAGCACAAGTGAAATCTCTTGAAATCTAACCTGAGGTCGTGAGCCACACTAATATTGCTTTGACCATCTCTTCATGTGTCTCTTTTACACAGCTCTGTGTAATTTAACATGAATGGCATTGTATTTGTAGATGCTGTTTCTTGTAAGTAACATCTTAATGCAGTCTCTACTACTTATTTTTGCTTACCCCTCCTTTTCTTCTCATCTACCACTGCCAGTATGACATACAGTAATTGATATCTTTCATAGCTTTCTCTGTATGTAAGATAATCAAATACTTACATATACAACTTCGTATAGATATTTTTCTGCTATTTTATTTTTTTATCCTCACCCAAGAACATTTTTCCATTGTTTTTTAGGGAGAGAGAGAAGAAGGGAGAGAGGAAGAGAGAGAGAGAGAGAGACATCGATGTGAGAAACGGATTAATTGCCTCCCCTGGGCACCCTGGACAGGGACCAGGCTGGCAAACTAGGTATGAGCCCGGACCAAGGATCAAACCTGCAGCCCTGTGGTTTATGGGATGATGCTTCAACCACCTGAGCCACATCAGCCAGGGCACACTTTTTGTTATTTTAGAAAAATGGGATTATATTACTGCATTTTGTTTTTCTCACTTCACCCTTCATAGTTGAAGTCTATGCAAGTTAACTAATTTCCACAGTCAGTAAGCACTCAATTTTGTGGATAAGTCAACATTTATTCAATCACTTTTATATTGATAGGCTTTTTGTTGTTGTTCAATCACTAAATTAATGAAGCAATAAACATATCTTTGAAAATTAAGAGAAAATGATGAAATTATTTTTAACATTTATAAAACCATTTTAATATTAAGAGAAAAATGTTAAAAACTATTTTTTCTGACAGTATAATTGTATATCCAGACAACCCAAGAGAAGTTAGTAAAAAATAAAAAAATAATGAAATGAATAACAGTACTTGATAAGGTGACTGGGTATAAGACAGCTATACAAAATCAATAGCAATTTTCTATGCCAGACATAAATAAAAGAAAAATAATCAATTTACAGTAACAACTAAATGAAATAAATTTCTTAAGCATAAATATCTTTTTCAGCAGCATGGATGGAACTGGAAAGCATTATGCTAAGTGAAATAAGCCAGTTGGTGAAAGACAAATACTGTATGATCTCACCTATAAGAGGAATCTAATGAACAAAATAAACTAACAAGCAAAATAGAACCAGAGCCATGGAAACATGGAGCAGACTGACAGTGACCAGAGGGGTTAGGGGGAAGTGGAAAGAAGAAAAAGGGACCAGTCAAAGAACACATGTGAATGGTCCATGGACATGGACAATAGTATGTGGATTGACTGTAGGCGTGGAGGGTGGGCTAGATGGAGGTGGACAAAGGGGGAAAAATTGAGACAACTGCAATAGAATAACAATAAAAATTTTTTAAAAAGCAGTCAGATACAGAGTAGATTCAGGGGAAGAGCTGGAAAAAATATTGTTGACAATAAAAAGTATTATTATACCTATAATATAAAAACTATTAGATCTTAGAGGACATAAATAATTATGCTCCATAATTAATATAAAATGCATAAGTATATTTAATTAAATTTTAATTAAAATTCCAATGTTTTGGTTGTCGATTTTAACAATTTATATGACATTTGAGAAAATATTTTAAAATTATTCTGATAGTATTTAAGAAATGTATGAAGCCGACTAATGAGAAGAACTCTGCTTAGAAGACATCAAAAGGCATTATAAATTCACTGTATAGGAAGCAAGATGATACTGACATACTTTTCCCTAATCTTGTTGCTAAGTACAGCTAAAAATTGTGGACATTTTGTGTAAAGCAAACATAAGAAGACTCTGAAAGCTGGAGAACAAAAAGCCAGGTGGATTAGAGACCCCAGGATCCAAAGAATAACAGTGGAATCTCCTTTTTTTCTTTATGTACCCCAGACTTATAACTGAAGGAGTCACCTACCATAAATTCCAATGAACACAGGTTTTTTTTAAAAAGACCCAACAAAAACCTGCTGTTTCTAGCCAAAGGGTCAGGGCATCAAAAGCCTAGCAAAGCAAAAAAAGTATTAGACAATAAGTATTCTCACCACAGAAAAATACCTGTTGTCTCATCCCGACCCCTGCCAAGGAAGTAGACAGCCTAGATCTCCACACTTGCCAGACTTGCAAAGGAGATGCCCCAAGTCCTCACCATCACCACCACTATCATGGTTATCAGAAAAGGTTGAGAAATAAACCAAGAATTTGATTACTGCTGATGACAATGACTTCTCCACCCAACCTTCTGGAGTAGACCTTGTGGGAAACCTGGACTTCTGCCCCTAACTGGCAGTAGGAAGCATCTTTCACACTAACTAGAGGGAGGCCCATTGGAGAGTTAGGACCTTACCCATGCTGATGATAATGAGGTCACCATCCAGTGGTGTCAGGGTGTCAGTGGAGAACATCAGGGAGTATTAAGGAGAGACTCCTAACTCTCAACCAGGATGATATGATATGAGGCCTACTGAGAAGCAGGAAACCCTAGCCTCAGACCACAGTAACGCAGAGCCCCACCCCACTGCACCTTGGGTGCTAACAGAGGCTGAGCGGAGACCTTGGGTTCTACCCCAACCTGAAAACAATGAGACTACACAGCAATTCGGTTGTGCACTCCCTTTCCCTGTTACAGCAGTGTCAAACAAAAGTTACTAAAAACAGAAGGTTTAACTAAGATGGAGAGTCTGATAAAAAAAAATTACCCAAGACGTCCAACATTATTAGTCATTAGAGAAATGCAAATTGTAATCATAATGATATCAGCATACCTAAAATAAAGAGTAGTTGACAACACCAAATGCTGGCAAAGGTGTAGAGAAATTGGACCACACATGGTGGGAATATAAAATGGTACGGCCACTCTGGAATAGTGTTTGGTGGCTTTTTTTTTTTTAATTAAAAACTACTGTATAACAATTTAACAACCATACTCATGGGCATTCATCCCAGAGAAATCAAAACTTATGTTTACATGAAAATCTCCACATCAATGTTTATGGCACATTTATTCATTATAAGCCCCAAATTGGAAACAACTCTATTCCTTCAAAATGTGATTATTAAACTGTGGTACAGCCACACCATATACTGTTACACAGCAGGGAAAAGGAGTGAACTATTGAAAAGAACATGGATGAATCTCCAGGGAACTAAACTGAAAGAAAAAAAAAATCTCCATATGTTATATATCATATGATTCCACTTATATAACATTCTGAAAGGATAAAATTATAGAAATGGAGAACAGATTAGTTGGGGGGAGCATGGGTTAAGGAGGAGGTGGGAAGGGGAGGGCAGTGGGTGTGGCTATAAAAAGACAACATGAGGGGTCCCTGTGGGGGAGAAAGTGTTTCTTACCTTGATTGTATCAGTTATTATCTTTGCTGTGATATTATGCTATATTTTTGTAAGATATTTTCACTGAAAGAAACTGAGTAAAGGGTATAGGGAATGTCTCTGTGTTATTTCTTACAACTGCATGTGAATCTACCATTACCTCAAAATAAAATATTTAATTTAAGAAATATAAAAGGACATGGTCTTCCCCTATGAATTTTCCCTCTTTCTAGGATAGACAATAAAGTATATCTCTTTTATGGCACCCTTTCCTCATACTCTCACCATCACTGGGTACAGTCACATCTTTTTGGTTTTGTTTTTAATATTGGTCATGTAATAGTAAAACCATGGTATTGCATTATTTTAATTTGCATTTTTCTGGTTACTAGTGAAGCTGTCTTTTTAAAAAATGGTATTAGCCATTGGCATTTTTTTTCTTGAATAACCTGTTCATGTTTTACCTCTTATTAAATCAATGTCTACTTTTTACTGATTTATAAGAAATCATTATATATTAGAACTATTAATCGTATTGATAATATTGATGTGGCAAAATTTTATTTAAAATAATTAACTTTGTTTTAAATATTTGGTGTTCAAATGGTTTAAATTATATATAATCAAATCAGTAGATGTTCTTCCTTGTAGTTTTTTGAGTTCCTTGTTGACATCAAGAAAACCTTGCCCATCAACAAATTATTAAAATGTTTTCATAGGTTTTAAAATTCTTTATAGATTTTTATTTGGTCCTTTTTTATTTATACACATATATAATTACATAATCTGTGAGGTTGAGGTACAACCTTATTTACCCTTCAAAAATGGCTTAAATCCATTTATTTTAGAATAATCCATCATTTATCCATGAAAAAAAATGTCATAATTTTCTAAAGCCAATACTCCATGTACCTAAGTTTCTTTCATTCCATCAGTTTATCTTTTTATCCAAGGTCAGTATCACCTGTTCATGTCTTGCAACTTTAGAAGTCATTATGATCTCTGGTAGGGCAAAAATTGCATGGCACATGGTAAGTTCTCAGTAAATACTGATTCTATTAATATTACTGCTACTATTACTCCTAGCTGTATTGTTTCTTTTGTTATGACTTCTCTTCCCATAGCATTTAGTGCTACTATCTGCACACTAATTATATTCTGGCTTGAGCTATTTGTTTTTTGAAATTGTTTTCCTCTCATACTAGGTTTTAAGGCTTATCTTGGCCTAAAGGCACTACATATTAAATTCTTTAGCACCTAGCACAGGTCTTAATATAAACAGTAGCTTAATAAATGATAAAGTAAACCAAATTGATGGTCTGGTTAAGTAATGACTAACTTTATCCACCTTAGGAACATATGCTTAGCAATTATAATAAATATAATCTATTTCATCTCTAGATCACCGCTCTGAAAACCACCTTGTCTTCTAGGTGTCTGACATCAAGGTCATACTTCAGCTTGGTGAGAGGGTGAAGAGCTGGAGGCTTGGGGAGATGCTACCAAAATTCTGTTCTCTGAGGGAAACTCCAGCTCTTCACAGAAGGAATGCCTTCCGCAGAGGAGGAGGATGTGAGTGGTATCCAATATTCTTGTTACCTCCAAACTTTGCAACAGAAAGAGGCAATGCTGCCAGCAGAAGAAGCCTGGGCTGATGAGAGACAAAAGAGGCTGGACTGCATTCTGGATCAGTCACATGGTGGGCCTGATCCTCAGATAATCCCTGAATCTAATGTTCATGAGACCTTAACTCAAGGGAGGAAATTGAAGAAGTAGCAAGAACAACAGAAGATGAGACAAGGGGGAAGAAAAATGTAGAGAGAAGAGTGAGATTGAATGACAGATGAAGGAGGAAAGGCAATGAGTAGGAGGAGGAAGAAAATAGAGTCAAACACTGGGATACTCTCAGCTGAAGCCCTTCCCACTACCCCACAGCATTCAACCTCTGTATTTTTCCAAGCTAAGCTATAATTACAAGATGACACACAATGACACTTGTTATTCCCCTCTGCATCATGCCTACTTTTTGGGATTCTTGCTTTGCCTCCAGCTGCCACAAAACTTCTAGGCATAAGCAAAATAATAATAATAATAATAATAATTAATAATAATAATGATGATAATATCTCTGTTACAACATTGATTTGGCTCAAACAAACATCCTTTGTCTTTTTTTTTCTATTATGTCCATTATCATTAACTGAGCACCTCCTTTGGACTAGATATGGAAATGGGTTCTGAGAATTCTGAGCTGATGAAATAACCCTTTAGCACCTCCCCGACTGAGGGTCACCAGGAAGTGTTAGGGATACCATTAAAACAAAGGTAGGAATACAAAAGTTATTAAAATACAGATCCATTAAATTATTATATACCTTAATAAAATTATATAATTATTAAAGTCAATAGATAAAAGACAGATTAAGAAAATATAACAGATATATGATACAGGATTAATACCTATAATATGGTAAAGCTCTCAAATTTACAACAGAAAAGCAACCATCTCACAAAAAAAAGATATGAAAAAGCCATGAAAGAGAAAATCCAAACAATCGATAAACATATTAGGCTATTCAACCTCACCAGGAATAAAAGAAATGTGAGTAACAGTCTCTCTCCATGTTCATTTGGGCTTGAATAATCACAGACCAAATTTGATAGAACTTGAGTTTCTTTGTCAGGAGAGCTCTTTTAAAGGCTCTGTGGGCTTCTGGTCTATTTGCTTATAACCAATCCATGAAGTATCAATAGCAGTCTCAACCAAAGATCTTATCCAATCTTATCATTCAGCTATGATGGCTCTGGGGACATTAGTCTTCTCGTATTAGATGTAGGTGTTTTGCCTGCCCCTCTGCACCAAGGATTCTGGTTCTACCTCACACCCTGCCTCAGCAAGCCTGAAGCACAAGACTGGGAGGGAGATGCACCTCAGACCTGACACTTGCAAAGCAGGAGTGCAGGATCTTCACTGTGCCAGGTAGAGAATGTGAAATCAGAGCCTGTAGTAAAATGCCTGGCTGCAGGTGTATTTTTGTGGGATGTGGAAGAGACAAACAGGGTCATCCTGCACCCCAATATTATCTTCTTTTCCGTGTCCTGCCTAGTCTAACTTTCTATAGATTGGGGTCAGCTTTTTCAACCCTGCAAGGCTGTAGGTTGTTACACACCTGGCTGATCTGGATTGCAGGCTGCAAATACAGTTTGTCTCAGTTCTTCCTGCTTAACACCTCTCTGCTTCTCCTCAGGCCAGATCCAAAGTACGAACCTCACCTTCTTGTAGGGTCTTGTGGTAGCTGGTCTCCAAATTGGTCTATCAATAAGTCATGCCTTCAGGTAATCTAGCCCTTCTATCCTTCTCCTCCCTGGAATCTGGGCTGTCCATGTGACTCTCTCTTATCCTGTAGAATTCAGGACAAGTGCTAATTTCTGACTTCCAAGGCTTATTATAAGCCATATTTCAGCTGATATTTGGGCCTCTTCAAAAGCTTGGAGAACTTCCTCTAAAACTCAGCTGCCATGCTTTAAGAAGCTCAAGCCACTTGAAGAAATCACATGAAAGCACTCTGGTCAATCACCCATCTGAGCTCCGAAAAAGCAACCAGTGTCTATTTCCAACTCTATGAGTGAGCTGTCTAAATGTCTGACCCAATGAGTCTACAGATGACTACGGACCCTCAGATTGCAACATGACAAAGACTAAGCAAAAACCACCAGCTGAGCCCATGCAACCTGCAGAGCCAAAACAGGTCATAATAAATATGTGTTTTAAGCCATTGAGTTTTGGAGTGGTTTGTTGCATATATTAGACAACCAGAACAAGCCTTTAGGCTGTGAGAAGTAGCCAGATTCAACATTCTGATTTTTTCCCAAGATTCATAGTACTACAATTTTGAAAGATGAGTGGTCTGAATTTCAAGAACCAACACATAACAATTCAACCAGTTAATTCACTACTGCAGAACAAGGTGTGCTAATCCCACTGCCTAAAATAGAGGGTTCCCCTCTTCCTTCTCAATACATCAGTTTAGCCAGTTCTGACACATAAGTGTCTGACACTTTCAACTGCTGCTTCCTGATACTAAATTCTACATTTGATTCTTTCAATTTAGAGGAAGAAACAACTTATTCCAAAATGGCTTAAAATAGAGTGAATTTATTGGTTCATATAACTTAAAAGGTCAGACTTAGACATTTCTCCAGGAAGAACTTGATACTGGACTCACAAATAGCCCCTGTACTTCCTCTAGGTTCATTTATGTTTCAGGTCCTTGTGGTGGGCTTTCAGTAGCTTCAGATTTCCCTTTATGTCTTCAGCAGTCAGAAGTTTCAAATAATAAAGATTGGATTTAAATCTTGGTCCTACCACTTACTAACTGTGTGATCTTGGGCAAGTTAAATAAGCTCTGGCTTTAATTTCCTCCATCTTCTGTGACACGGAGATAATAAGGCCATCTATCCCTTAGGGTTGTTGTGAGTATTAAATGAAGAAATACACATAAAGCACTTGAAACTATGTTCATCACTGAGTAGGTACCCTACAAGTGTCAGTGGCATTGTTAGTAGTAATTGCAATAGTAGTCGCAACAATAGTAATACTCTCTAGTACTATCCAAGGAAGACCTAAGAAAAAAAGAGAATCTATGTTCCAGCATAATGCAAGGTTCCTTGGCTTCCTTTGGGTTCCCTGAATGTATTATAGGGCTTAAAAGGTGGAATGTACTGACTGGTTCAAGGCACCCAGAGCCATACCTGGAGCTAGGGTGGAGTCAGTCCTAAAGAGATGGGAAAGAGGAATTCTGTCAGGAAGTAGAAATGGGGTAATAGATTCCAGGGGGCAGAAGACATCCCCTTACTGAGTACTGAGAACTCTTAGTACTCAGACCTTACTGTCACATTGCTAGGCCCACCTTGCCCAAGGACCACTCAGGAAAAGATTAAGCTTAATTAGTCTGATTTGGAACAATACACTCTCTTACTCTTCTGAGCATCTCTCTGTGTGTTCTTAGCCAGTGATGAAACATTGATGGAGCAGCAGGGGAACCTATTGCTTCTGCTTCCATCTCACTGATTCTTCCCCATACCAGAACCCTTCCATCCCTGTGTAGTTTAAGGAAGGGGATCCCACATTCCGAGGTCTCTGTTGGGACCACACACATGTCCTGTGTAGGCTCATTCATCTGGGGTATGAAAAGAGTGTATCTGAGTAATAAATACTCTGAGGGCCAGACTTAAAGTCTTTCCAACTCCAGGAAGTCATCTTTATAGTGGGTCCAGGTGGATTTGT
This sequence comes from Mormoops blainvillei, assembly GCA_004026545.1. NCBI lineage: Eukaryota > Metazoa > Chordata > Mammalia > Chiroptera > Mormoopidae > Mormoops > Mormoops blainvillei. The sequence continues at coordinate 40,242 of PVJD01003546.1, read as the reverse complement.
ATCTTTCAGAGCAAAATTGGTTCATGAAATCAGAGCCCTTAAATCCCCTCCCTACAGTGTGAGGAGAAAATGCCACTCTACAAATGATACATGTTGTTTCTTGGTCTTAACAAAACATTTGTCTTTCTTGTACATAATTAATTGTTAATTGAAAGGATGATGAATTATAGTTCCCTATAATTAATTTACTAAGAGAATTTGGTAAAATATGACTCTGAGCCTTTCTCCAGACTTACTCTTTTAGAAAGCAAAGGAAGAATTGGATGCTGTGCAAATTCTTCTTGTGGACTGCTGTTTTAAACATGACAGATTGGTAGGGTGGCAGGGGTGCTATGGGGAGAGCTGTGGATGGTAGCATAAGAAATGAATGGCCTCCCTGGGGACAGCATCTGGCACTTGGGTTATCCATTTCTTCCAGCACAAGAGTAAGTGGTTTCTCAATTCTGAAGAATGATTCATCTATTCAAGCAGCCCTGCAGGGCCTGAGAAGGGGCAGAGAGTTCGCCTCAGGCTCTAGGCACACATCTTCAACTAGGCTGTCTTCATTTGAGAGGAAAAGATGTCCCATGAGGGCAAGGCTGATCTGATCTTTCCTGGGTATCAGGTTGGGACAGGAAGGTAGTTTAGCTCCAGAGTGTGAGTTATCTGAAGGGGCTTCACCATGGTCCAGATGGACAGCAGGAAGTGGAACAAATGCCCCAATGACAAACTCCCCACTGTGTGTGACTGACCTGTGAGGTCCTGTGAGTTTATTTTACAACATCTCACAAAGGGCTCTCAGATGGAAAATCACAGTGTTCCTAGGACATCCTGGCCAGATAGCTGCTCACCTCTGCCTGAACTATCGCTAGTGGCACAGAGCCAACCACCTAGTTTACCCTCGGAACTTTCAAAGAGGAACCTGTGTCAAGGAACAGGGAGAGAACCAACTACTTTTCACCATAGTTTATCAAAAGCAGTGTAATTAAAATTTCCTTTCATTTTCCAAGCCATCGATATCTTTGTGTGTGTGTGTGTGTGTGTGTGTGTGTGTGTGTGTGTATGCGTGTTGCCTGCACGTTGATTAGGTTTTCACGAAGCTTCATTTATAAAGCCTTTCATATGGTCCATTCCATATACACTCACTTTCTTCCCAGTTGACTGTCCATTCTCACACCTGCTCCTGTCTATCCTGAGGCCCCGTCCAGGCCTCATGTTCAGCCCCCATCAAACAGGCTAGTCCTACCCACACCCAGTGCTGTTGTCTTCACTGTGCCATCTCGCCTGTTTCGCCCTATTCTTACATTTTTGTCTTCCCTCCACTCGCACTATCCTCTCTCCCTCAGTCTGTTTCTCACCCTCATGTTACCTTCCACCCACTCTGTACCAACAGCCTCGCCCAGCCTGACAGCCTGATCCCAATCTCATAGTGGTCCCTTCCTCTTTCCCACCATGCTCATAACTCTCTTCCTCATCCTTACATCTGTTTACTATGGGAACAGTATTTCCCACCCCCAGGCTCCATTACTTCCCACCTCATCTGGAATAATCTTACTCCTTCTCTGTCTCCTTATAGCTACTCTCCACTCCTGCTCCACCCAGACTTTTCTCTGCCTAAAGGTCTAAAACTCAGACACTGGTTCCTTCCCTTTCACCAGGGGCCATATAGGGAAAACAGTAACAGCCTTACCTCTGCGGAGGTGTGGGAAGTCTGAATGATTCTTTCCCTCCTAGGGCCCTCTTTCTGGGTGATTCCCAGGATATCTGGGAAGCAGATAAAGATGTAACATTCCAGTCCTCAGAACAGTCCTGGATGATAAAGAATGACCAGATGATCCTAATTGATAAAGAACAACACTGAGAATCTTTTATTTTATCTTATTTTTTTTAGAGAAACTGGCTCTTTGTCTTTACTATCTCCTTTAGCAAAGAAGCATTTTGATCATCAATAATCACAGATCACATAAATCACAAAAATCGTATTTTTGCCACGTAAAAGTGAGAGCAAAAGAAGAGTATGAGTGAGAAAAATTTGAGCCAGGTGGCTTGAAATAAAGAAAAATGATTAAGAGTCTTAAGGATTTCTGGCTTCAAAGGCCCACTAGCAGCAGCTCCCAATGCAGCCTCTTCCAACATCTCACTAAATGCAAATGAGGGCACAGGGAAAATGTGAAAGTCCAGCATGGTGAGAATTCATGCAGACCAATGCTACCTGAGAACAATGCACTCTCACTCTGATGGAGGTAAAGCTGACTTGGGAAAATCCTTTTCATCAAAGGAAACCCCACTTGAATGTTATAAAGGGGAGACGACCTTCAAAACTGTAGGAAGAAAGGGTGCATTCTCCACCATTTGTTGTTTGATTCAGAGACCTGAGCACAACCAGAAAACAGGGAAACACATCAACGAGTTCCACAGAAAATGGTGCTCTGTAAAATAGGCTGACACTAATCCAATTTCACCCAGACAGGTATTTTTAACAGAGGTAAAAAATGAAAATTCCAGCAAAATATGGAAGGAAAACTGTAGCTATAGGAAGCTGATATTGCCAGTACATTTTGGGAAATGTAGTGCCTATCTGTGAAGTGTTGTAAATAAAGGCTTGGATTCAAAAGGCACTATAGTCAGAACTTGCTGAAATTATAGTCTTCATTGCCTCATTGTGCAAGGCACTGTGGGTTAGAAAAAGGAATCTATTTAGTATAAAAAGAACTATCAGATGAAAATACTGACATGAACACTTCAACTTCTTTCTAGCTAAAGATTTAGGACAAGAATTCAGGGACCAACTCACCATTCAAATGCAATCCACTCACCCAGCCTGTTTGTCCTCTCTGTTCTACAAAACTTGCTACTATTAAATATCATTTGACAGATACTCAGAAGATGATAAAGTACATGAAAATGTCTATTCCCAGGATTCACTATCACCTATCTGCTGTCAGACTCTGCACTTGGGAATAGAACATTTATTTCCTGTGATAGCCATACCTCCCAGCATGAATGCACCTTCAGCCAAACACCTCCTTACTGCCTGCATAGTGAAATTTCTCTCTGACCTGTCGTAGCTATGGGATGTAGGAGGTTGGGCACCCTAAGGAGAATAACACTCTTGTTATCTCAAAGTTTATCTCCAACCGTGTGACCTACAGAATAGAAAAGGTATAAAAATTGAAACGTTTCACTTAACCTAGGTATGGGGACTTAACGTGTATATTGGATTTAGGGTCATATGTCTGGTCTGGTCTTAACACCAACAGAACTTGTATCAAGTTCTATAGCAATGAGAAATAAAGGTTACAAAACCTGAAATAGCCCTGGTTGCTGTGGCTCAGTGGATTGAACTCTGGCCTGTGAACCAAAGGGTCCCTGGTTTGATTACCAGTCAGGGCACATGACTAGATTACGGTCATGACCAGTAGGAGGTGGGTGACAGGCAACCACACATTGATGCTTCTTCCCTCCTTTTCTTTCTCCCTCCCTTCCCCTCTGTCTAAAAATAAATAAATAAATCTTTTTTTTTTTAAAAAACCCCCAAAATTAGAAAATAAACAAGAGAGTTGTAATATAAGTTCCATTCTTTTAAAAAGGGGCCTCACTAATGAAATCCTCATTAAGGTCTGTAGCTCTGCCCCAGCAGCAGCCCAAGGGGATACCATGTGCACCAGCAGGATGATCACATTAGTAAGTCATGATACAGGAACCAAATTCTCTCCAAATCAGGGGATAGGAGTTAGACCTTACAATCAGGACAAGAAGAAATGGCACCAATGGAATGATTTATGTGCCAAGCAACACAGATGAAAGAGCCTCAGACCTGGAAGAAACCACATGGCTCTTGAGTAGAATGACTTCTCACTGAAAAGCCAGACTGGATCCTGAGAGGGAAAAAAGCAGGGAGCTTGGGAGATTATCTTTACCATGGTATTTAGAATTAACCTACTTACTCCCATAATGGTATAGCCACAGGAGCCTGAATTTCAGTGAGAAGTGAAATCCTTTCTTCTGAAAATGAATGAAAGGAGCTCCTGTCACCAGGTTTCTTGGAAGGAGAAATCAATTTTGATCCTTTGGCAGGTCATGAAACCCTGTCTCCATTTCATTAGACAGGTAAGAAAGTAGGAATACAGGAACACAAAAGGGTCTAGCTTAGGGACAGCTGCACCTTGGAACCCCAGGCTCCAAGTCTGCTACTGTAGCACCTGAGATTCTAATTGCTACTTAACCTCTAGCCCCACATTTTTCTCTCTCATTTCATTCAGTGATACTGTCCCACCTTCTGGTTTCGTATTGCTTTTTTAGGTTAGCATGATCCATTTCATCCTTCTGTGATTATGAATTTAACCAAAAAGGAAATGCGAATTAAAACACACATACACAAGTGCACACAAACACACACGGACTTACACAAACTCAGTCGTACTCTGTTTAACCTCAGTTTTCCTGGGAGAGCAACCAACCCTGGAGCCACTAGTAAAATGTGGGTGAAGAGGGGAAAGAAACGGGAAATCTGAGAGAGTTGGAGACATGACAAAACTAATTAGGGCTGTGTAGGTTGTAATTTACCAATCTGTCAAAAATTCCTTGAAGAACAATTTAAACTGTAGTTATCAGGACCTGTAACTATGTACTAGAAAACCTTTTTTCCCCTGTGTTTTAAATATCTTAATCTGTTACCTGCTACAGTTTCATTTGCTGTGTTTCCCTCCCCTCCCAGGAACATTCAAATCACTCATAGTGAAATCAATAAATCTCAGATTTATTTTCATTTTGCTCGCCATTCTTCTAGATCCGTCCAGGGATGCAGTTGGCAGAATCATGGTCTTCCAAAGATATCCACATCCTAATCCCTGAACCTGAGAATGTGTCACCTTACATGGCAAAAGAAACTTTGTAAATGTGATTATGGTAAGGATCCCGGATGGGAAGATTATCCCGGTTTATCTAGGTGGTCCAAATCTAATCTCATGAGTCCTTTAAAATGAGTAAGGAAGGAGGGAGTCAGAAAATTGCAACGTGAGAAGGGCTTGCTGACTTTTCAGAAGCTCACAATGGCCCACGGTTTACAGGAAGCAGAAAAACTGGGCCTGAATCCTACAACAGCAAAGCACTAAATTCTGTCAACCATCCAAAGGAACAAGGAAATCCTTCCCTAGAGCCTCAGAAACTAACTCAACCTTGTCCACACCTTTTTTTTAGCCCAGCAAAACCTGTGTCAGACTTCTGACCTACAAAACTGTAAGATACTAAATTTGTGTTATATAAATTGCTGAATTTGTGGCAATTCGTTAAAGCAGCAATACAAAACTAACTCGAGAGAGAAAGCTGCTAATTTGCAAATCTTTAGCACTGACTATAATGCCAGCAATTGATAGACCAAAGTTGATGTTAAATTCTACTTTTCTTCTCCCATCTTCTCCATTTCTGACCCTTAAGAATATAGAATGTTTTCATTAATTAACAAAACAGAATTTGTAGACCCTCATCAAAACCAAGTCAATGAATTTATCATCAACTAAGAATGCCAACTTTACTTTCAGTCGTGTTTCTCTTCCCTGAAACATATAATAAGGGCAAATGGGCAGGTTTGTGCAAGGACAGTGACTGGGCTACTTAGGAGAGAAAGTGTGTGCCTACATCTGTGGGATCTGCATAGAATCTTCCTCAGAGTTTGGAGCAAATATGAGTAAAGACCATCCTTACAACCGACAGAAGAGAAGGGGCTCCAATATTCATTTAGTTATTAATTATCACATTTATTCTACAAGGGTACAGGTACTATGTCAAGTATCTTATACATGTCATTTTATTTAATCTTCACAGCAATAATAGAAAATCAGAAATATTGTGTCCATTCCACTACAGAGGATCTGAAATTCAGGAAAATCCATTAACTTCTCAAAGGCCACGCAGAGAATAAGAAGATGCACCTGTTTCCAAAGTGGTCGGGGTGAAAGTAATTGTGTCTCAGATAAAAAACAAAACCAAAAACAAACACCTCTCCCTGAGTGGTATCCAGAAAACTTTTTTCTGAATTCATGAATTTATGGACACAAAACACATTCCTTTCTTCTTTCCTTTATGGGGTCTAATTATATCTCCTTGATAGATAACTAACCACTGCTGTCCCTTCAAGTTTACCTATTGTTAGTGAATAAACCTACCTAGCGGCACCTACTTTATGCCAAACAGGAGGCTGGATGACTTATATATATTATTCCTTATTTTCACAATGGTTTTATTAGGTAGGTAATCTCTCCATTTTCCAAAAGAGGAAACTGAAATTCAGTTTCCTCTGAATTCCTAAAGTCAACAAACTAACAAATGGCAAGGCGAGAGTTTTCTCCCGTTATTCTAATTAAAACACATGACTCCCCCAAGGTCAGGTCCCTGTGAATCTGGCTAGTATGAACTTTCTTCTCTAAACCTCTCAACTCTGGGAGAACTGACAGATTCAATAGCATTTGCTTAAACATCCCTGAGGACCCCATAAAGCTTCAGCCATCGTGTGAAGTCTCATTTGAAATTATCAGGCAATCAAAATTTCTTTTCATCTTCCCTTCCACATGATAGAAATAAGTTATGTCCTTGAAATTTCCACAGAAATTTCTACAGCTGTGGAGAGAAATGCAAACAGACCAATCCATTAGATGATTACAGCAGTCATTGTGTCAACCAGGCTTAATTGATGAAAATTTCAAATTGATTTGATGCAAACTATAACGCCATCATCTGAGTTTTTCCAATACATACTGCAGGTGTTTGCCTTCTTTGAATACAAAGGAAATATTATATGACTGCATAAAACATGTAGTATTCCATTTTCAGAACCAAGAGTTCTCTCTGCCAAATACAAAGATCCCACTAATTGATACACTGTGGTTTTTGGCCAACTAGTGTTTTATTTCTATAATGTCAGTTGGTGGTTTAGTCCATTTTACATTTTTATGGTTTGCTTGCACTGTTCACTCTGGGTGTAAAGCCAATTCATCCACCAGAGTATTCAGCATGGATTGTTGGCCACTGAGCAGTGACATTGCAGCTTTTATGTAGATCTCAGACAGAGAGGCCAATCATTTTCCAGTATTAATTTGCACTATATTTGCCTGTTACTATTTAAAAGAGAGAAAGAGATGCAATCTATAGGGATACAGCTGGATTCAACCTATGAGCAAATTTCTAAACAACAATCCTTGAGCAGAGGAGCAGGGAAAGAAGCTGCAATGTAAGGAAGAGAATGGAAACCTTTAGAAAGTCAAGTGACCCAGCGATTAGTTACCAGTGAGGGAAACAGGTTGGGTTGGATTCTAGAAAACTGGGAATTTTTGTAGCAAATTCATTTGTTCATCTTAGTATGCTATCACTTAGTAATACTTCTTTATTCAAAAGTTCATTGTCAGGTATGAATTGGACCTACACTTAGCCAGTGTGTAGTGGTGATTTTGTAAATGTGTCTGTTTCTTTTTAGGTTGCCTAAGTGAAGTGTCCAGATTATTCCTTTCTGAAGGACAAAGGATAATCAAACAACCAGAACCATTATACAGTCTGAGTTAACATTTTTAAGTGTTTTCCTGCATATAAGGTTTATGGAATTCATGAAAGTTCTACTCTTCTAAAAAAATTAGTGTCTATCAGCAAGGTAATCAACATGAAGATACGAGATCTGTGTGCAGGTATATCTATATTATCAAGATGATTCAGAGGGAAAAGTCATATCCAATAAAACTGTCATTTCTGGTTGAACTGAGTGAAATTTGCAGTATGTTAGTTTTTTTGTATAATAACCTTGGTTTGTCCTAACGGTTTAGAAAATAAATCTTCATTATATCTTCTGAAGATCAAACACCCATCTGTCAGTTCATTACAGTGGCTGTAGAGAAAACATTTGGAAGGGATGATTTAACAAAAAGTAATTCTTGGCTAGAGAAAACTCCTCAAGTGCAGAGAAATAGAAAGGATTGCATCTTAGAAAACACAGAAGTTGGAAGGAACTCAGAACCTTGCCAAGATAAAAAACAAACTTGGAAAAGCCTTTACAGTCAGAATAGAATGTCTAAGACAGGACATACTAAAGAAGAGTAGAGAGCAGCAAAGTTTAGAGGAACAATAGACAAGTAGGCACAACATTCAGAGATGTGTTGACAATGATCCTCAATAAGTATATGGTAGCTAAAAAAAGATACACAATGCTGGGTGTTGGAAAAGAAGAGCCAGAGTTAGGATATTAAGGGACTGTCCTTTCCCAGAACCCAAGCTGTTGAGGACAGGCAGGGACCTATACTCAAGGTCTCCTGTACCCAGAATAAGGAGAAACTATTCTAGTAGACATACTGTTTTTTGCTTTCTTAGCACCCAGTCTCTGTTTTTTTCTGAAAAGAGAGCCAGTATCTTTTATAAATAACCCTTCCTCTTGACTTTGAAAAATTATATATGGTTGAATATATATATAGTTGTGCTGACCTTACTTCAAGCCTAAAGATGGGCATGTGGCCCTAATCCATACAATTAGTATGTCAGAGTCACAGTTGGAGTTGGCGTGGTAAGCCACAGTCAGGTATGACAGTGGAAAGACCCTAGGTAGGTATACTAGAAATTCCCTAGGTGTTGTATTTAGTGCAGGAAAGAAGAAACCACTAAAGTGCTATCAGAGCAACAATTTGAAGGTCCAGATATTGTGCTGGGATCATTGCTTGCTGAATAATATAATTATTGCCTTGGATCATAGTAGAAATTGTTTCTGGGTGTTGAAGTGGTTGGGAAAGTAAGAGGCATGTGGTTCTCTGATGCAGCAAACATTTCATAGGGGTAGCTAAGACTTTGGGCCTACCCGTGAGCAAAACAAGAAGGTCACTGGAGAACCTCATCTACACACTTATATTCTCACCATACCTAGGTTTGTGATTTTTGTCCCTCTTACTTGATGTTTTGGCAGTAAAGCAAAGTAAAGTGCATTTGAACTGAGTCTAAGTTGACATTGTTGCTATTGCTTGAACCCAAACCATATTTTTTGTTGTACCTAGCACAGTCTGACCATAACATGTTAGAACCAATCAAAGCTGACTCAGGGATGTTGAGAGAAGTAAAAGAGAGAGAAAAAATCCCTACCTCTTTTACCTTTACAGCTGTAATTTTATTATACTAAAACTACTGGGAGAAATCTTGCTCCCATATTAGAAGATCCTACCTAAGAATGAAAAAGCAGAAGCAGAGTGGGAGATGAGAGAGATCAGATCCTGTTGACATTTAATCTCATTCTTTAACCGAGCTATTTTTGGACTCTTTACTTAGAGGTGCCAAAAATTTACTTTTTGATTAAGTTAGTGCTAATAGATGAGGATAGAGTAAAGACAGGAAATACATAAAATGAAGACATTTTAACCTAGCTGCTAAAATTATTAACATTATGAAGGCTGAAGCATGAGAAAAGACTCCATTTTTGTTTTAACTAGCCTGGAAACTTAACTTTTTTTAACTTCCCAGTCCTGTGTCAATGCCTGACTATATATCTGGGCCTCCAGATAACCCTCTGATTACACCCTGAAGGACTCATGTGTACATCCACTTGTCATCCATTACCCAGACCACTGGAAGTGACCAAACACTCCTGGTACGCATCCTCTAGATCACCTGGCATCCACCATCCAGACTGTCTGACATCTGACTGTTAATCATTCTGCACTAATTAGGGCTAAGAATGCAATACTAATAATTACTAAGAATGTACTTTTTACTATAAGAACTTTTAACTCTCCTTTCTTTTTTGGAACACTTCTGGGGTTTTGCCTCGATATGTTCCCAGTTTCTAAACTCCAAGATCCCTGAAGAAAACTTTATCATTTACTTTTAACCAAAGCCTCCAGACTCTGTTTTAGGATTGTTCAAATAGTTAATTGTCTCATCCTACATGATCAATTTAAACTACTTTTATAAAATGTGTTGTGTTTTTCCATAATAGACACTGACCAATGCACCAACAATCCCTGCCGATGAAGCTATAAATGTTCATTGGCATATGGTCCTTTTTACTGTACTGGTGACTAGTACTCTACCTGGTAATCCCCTCAGGATACTCACCTTAAATGTCTCTCTGTGAAGGTATGGTTATCCAGGATTAAAACATGTACATACTGAACCCCAACTCCAAGTGACTAGAAATAACTTAGTTTGCCTTACTTTCCCAAGTGCAGAAGAAGAATTATACAGTATGTAGCTATTAATGTTGAACAAATTCCAGCTTAACCTACTGTCTGATCATCCACTGTTACACAACAACCTACTCTGAAATTTAGTAACATAAGACAACAATGACTTAATTATGCTCTCAGATTCTGTGGGTCAGATATTTTGATCAAGCAGAGCAGGGATGTCTTGCTTGTCTCTGGATCTATAATGTCTGAGACCCCAACAGGGAAGACTTGAATAGGTGAGGTTAATTCAGCTGTGTTATCATCTGGAGACTTCTTCACTCATGGGTCTCAAAGGTTGGATTAACTAAAGCACCTATATGTGATCTGTCCATCACGGCAGCTTATGGGTTGGTGGAATTATTGAGATCACTCTGGTTTCTGTATAGAGGGTGAGTTATACTTGGAGAAGTCTAAAAACAAGGAGACATTTCAGAGACTGTGAATTAGTGTCATGGAAAAATAGTGTTGACTTGACACAAGGTTTTAGCAAAGAAGAGAAGTGGCCACAGCAAGGACAGATACTGGATATAGTAACATTTGGAATGTTCTGAGAAGTAAGAGCAGTCAAGAATGTACCCTAGATTTTAGTTTTGAGTAATTAGATATTAATTGGGAAAAGGAATACTAGAGAGTAACAGATTTTAGAGGAAGATGAATCAAGAGTTTTCAGTTTGACTTGTTTTATTTGAGATGCTCATTAGACATCAAGAGGAAATGTAAAATAGGCAATTGAATATAGGAGTTTGGTTCCAGGGCTCCAAGATTGAATGTTGCAAAAAATGAAGCAGAAGCTACATAGCCTTCATGACTAAGCTTCAGAAGTCGCACAGAATGCCTTCTGCCATTCCCTTTAGATTGAATCAGTTACAAGCCTACCCAGATTCCAGGACAAGGGACATATACCCACCTCTATGGGAAGATGGTCAAAGAAAATGTAGCTCTTTTTTAAAATTGCCACACTCACTATTCTCTTGGAAAATAGTGTGCAAATAAAATTAGCCTTTCTTTCTTAAATGTTATATTTTTATTGTATCATCAATATTGTACAGGCTCTGAATGAACTGTGGATCCAGCAGTTATTAGGGCAACCTAGAGAGGACAAAGAACTATTTGGTTCCTATTTTCTTGTGTAGTTTAATTAGTCATGTGGTAGCCTGTGGAAACACAGCTGTAGGCAATGTGACATCTCAAGTTTAGATGCAAAACACCATTTTCACAAATTAGGATAGTTAAACTGTGTCTCCAATGGTATCATCTTTTAAAATCTCTTCCTAAGCTTACATCCTCACATTCCGAAAATGATACACATCTCACAATATGGAACATAGTCATCAGCAGAGGAAATGGATGGAGTGAATAAAACAAAAGAAAACAAAAAAACAAACCCTCACCATTGATTCGAAGGTATTGTAACATTATTTAACATCTTGTTAAATAATGACAGGAGTCACTCATCAGTTCTAAGCGGGGAAAAAAAAGACCCCACAGATGGAATCCTGATGTGTCTGCGTATTCCCACCAAAGGTAGTACTCGGATCCAGATATGTCTTCTACAACATCCAGCAGCCACAAATTAGAGATTTAAATGAACAATAAATTTACATAAATTCTACACATTAAATAAAAGGATGGGAATGAATCCCAGCACTATCTATCTCTGCTTGTAACACAAATGGAAACTATAAGCATATCTAAAATAAAAGAGGCTGTGAATTATCACCATGTGGCACCATCTACAGATAACAAAATGTGGGTTGTTCAAAGACTGTCCACAGGGACAAAGGCATTGAACATAAAAGCCTATGTAATTTAAAGTATGTGCTCACTTCAGACTTGTTCCTATTAATGTATTTTCATAATACTATTACTGATCCCAATTCTAATTTAGTATCTCCTTTCTAATCCCTTCTGACATGGGCATTAAAAAAATTTGATTGATTACTTTTTGATCTTCCCTTAGCTTCTAAAATTCAGTTATTTTCCAGATCATGACATGAACACTTTCTAAACATTATGATCAAAATTCACACTTCCTCAAGGTTTTGTAGCATGAATAGCATTACAACTTTGACCTCAAACTACAAAAATTTTCAACATCACAATTAATAGCCTTGTCTGGGCCCACTGTGCCACGCTCATGATTTGTTGCAATGAATGCCCTCAGTGACGACCTTTTCTTCCCATTTTCTTACTTTTCATTCTTAGAAACTCTCTGGACTGTGTCTGAAGGAAGCTAGAGGGCACCAGAATTTGATGGAGAGCAGCTGGAGTCCAACAGATCTTAGCTGGAGTTGCTCAGAAGCTCTTGGAGGTGAGTTGGCAGAAACAAGTATGGTGGAAAAGAAAAAACAAACACAAAATGAAAGAGAAAAATAAAATGAAACAGCTTTGTTCCAGGGTAATATTTTGTTTATTTTGCTTTTTTCTCCAAGGAGTGGAAATGCCTTGCCCAAAAGAACATACTGCCATTCCTGATAAATTGCCAGAAATAGCATCTGATTCAGAAAGGAAGTTTTCTATTTGTTTCTACAGAAACCTCAGTTTTACATGAGGTATTTCATACTACAGCAATCAACCAACACTGTTAAGACCTGACCCATGAATCAGAAAGAGAGGGAAAAAGTGAAAGTCATACAGAACTACAGAAGATATTAAAAATATAACTCTTGGTACCTAGGTCCTGGGAAGGCCATGTTGCCTGATACATGGTGAGTATGGAATTCCTGTTTATGGAATGAATAATTTCTCTTCTTCACATCAGTAGAATCCTGTTCCAAGCCTCCATTCCCCCATATAGAGACATCCTTCTGGCTGACCCACTCATGACACTCCCACCCACAACAGCACATTGAACAAGAAAGAAGCTTGGTGAGTGCTCCTTGATACTGCCTTCAGCAGAGTCAACCAAGCAAACCTTGCCCTACCCGTTCATAGGTGCCACTGCTCTCTGTGCCAATGCACCCCACCATCACTTTCACCTCTGCAACTACTGCCTCCTTTTCCCTGTGACAGCCACCTCTGCCCAAGCAACTTGTTGCCCTTCCTAAAGTTCTGTTGTTAGGAATGGTCCTCATAATGCCCCTCTATGATGGTGCACTGTTCCAGAAACCCAGACATCCCCAGCACTGTCCATGTTACTTCTCCCTGTCCTAGGTGGGTGCAGTTCCTTGCTTCAGAACCAACTTCACACTCATCCTGGATGTCATTCACCAACTGTACCAGGGATAGAACAATAGTTCCAATTCAAGCTGCACCATTTTCCCTTTTTACCACTCTGTAGCACTTTAACTCCTGCCTTCATGCCAACTAATTTCCCACATCCTGTATCAAAGACTAGTTCCATGTCCTTATATCCTATTGAGGACGTGTCAGTACAATGAAGAGGCATCAGGGTTTATCTACAATGATAAGAATACATTTTTCAAAGAAACATAAATATGATGATCATGAAGAGCAAAGACTCAGTCTACAAACTTTGGAGGGCTGAAGGAAGTTTAAACACTGGACTTGACCATGCTAGGTGGTGAGATTTTGATGCAAAGATCAAATTTCACCTTCCCTTTTTATTGTGAAATTTTCTATGTATCAAAATGAAACTTCTTTCTGGGCTTGAAACAGTGGTCTTCAAACCTTAATATGCATCAGAATTACCAGGAAGGCTTGTTCAAACAGAGATTACAGAGCCCCAGTCCCAGGGTCTCTGATTCAGCAGATCTGGGGTGGGCAGCTGAAAACTTTCATGTCTAGCAAATCTTCACATGATGTTGATGCTGTTGGTTCAGGGTTGGCACTTTGAATACCACCAATATAGAGGCTTGGCTTTTGGAGAAAGAGTCCTTGCTCTTTGGATAAAGGAGAATCTGTGGATTAAAAGGAGAAAACAACATAGAGCTCTCCAGGGAAAAAAAGTGAGGTACGCTCAAACTCCTCTGGGTGAGTAAGAAGTACCCATCTCCCACAGCTCCTGCCATGGGTGAACAGAAATGGAGCGGGAGAGTTGGCATGCAGTTCCCCCCTCCTTACTCTTGACCATACCTGGGAACATCCTAGAGATCCTGGAAAGCTAGGCACTGGCACAAAGTCCTTGGCTGTCTTCAGTACCCAAAGCAGAAACCATGGTACAACAGCTTTTCATAGAGGGTACAGTGCAAGGATCTTCACATTTTCACCAGGCCCAGTGAAGTGCAGCTTTATGTTGGTTCCATCCACTTTTAAGTTGAGGCTCAGATACTGTGCATTGTGTGGATCACTTGTGTGTTATTTTATAATACAAAACATTTTCTTTAATGCTTGAATTCCATTAGGCTGCTCCTTTTTCTCTAAGTTGGGGAGGGGTGCCTTGTGGATAATAATGATCAATAAAATGCAGACATAGGCTCTGCCACCAATGAGCTCTGGTGCCTGCAACTTCTGGTTTTTCCCAAAATTAAAATCATCTTTGAAAGGGAGGAGATTTTAGACCATCAATGAGATTCAGGAAAATACGATGGGGCAGCTGATGATAAATCCAACAAAGGATTTTGTAGAGTGCTGTGAACAGAGGAAGATATGCTGGGAGACCTGTGTGAGGTCCCAAGGTGCCTAGTCTGAAGGTGACTAAGTCTTCATTATCCTACGTACAATTTCTTGTATTTCCTATGTTCTTCAATAAATATCTCTATTTTTCATAAAAAGAAAAAATGGAGCTTCTCCTCATCTAACCATGACCTAACCCCAAGTTCTCCTGCTCCTTTAAGGACACAGAGCCTGGAAGCAGGGGACTGCATCTGTGATGTAGTCACCATGACAATGGACTTTGATGCTCAGAGTGATATTAGTTACAGTGAAAACAAGACCGGTGATTTTCCAAGAACAGAAAGTAAGCCTGTTTATTTGAAATGTGTTGCTAAGGGTCTGATTGTGAAATGTATAAAGTTTAAATTACAGGATAATAATGGAAATCTAGGTTCAATGAAGGAAAAATTAACTGATAAAAATGAACACATGAGCCTCTATTACTCATTCTTAAAGTATTAGAAGTTCATATCACTTATACATGTGTTTCTTCAATTATTTGAAAGACAACATAAACTCAGTCCAGTATAGTTTGGTGCATTTCCCAAAGGTACTGGGCCAGATGCTAATGACACCCAGAAGAAAGCAGCTGATCTCTGCCCTCAAGCTCCCTCTGTCTGATAACTTAGATACAGGCTGCTCCTCTAACCTCAGGACTCATGGATAAAGATGCAATGCTACCTTTAAGAGTATGGTCTGTGGAATCAGAAATGTAAGGTGTAAACCCAAAATCTAAAGCTTATAGGCTGCGTGGCTGAATAATTTGATTGATATCACTGAATCTCAATGCCCCACTTTTAAAATAGGGATTATAATTCCTCCATAACAGGCAGTTAAAGAATTGATGAGAAAATGCTTGTGCAGCACTAGATACTGGACTTGACACAAAGCAAGAGAATGAGAACCATTTTCTTTCTTGACTCCTGTCCTTGAGGCTACCTGCCTGAGACTCACATCTAAAACAGGGAAGTTCATTGTGGTTTTAATTTGCATCTCTCTGATGGCTAGTGATGCTGAGCATCCTTTCATATATCTGTAGGCCCTCTGTATGTCCTCCTTGGAGAAGTGTCTGTTCAGGTCCTTCGCCCATTTTTTAATTTGTTCGTCTTCCTGGAGAGGATTTGTGTGAGTTCTTTATATATTTTGGAGATCAAACACTTGCTGAATTATCATTGGCAAATATATACCCCAATATGGTTGGTTCCCTTTTCATTTTGCTGATGTTTTCTTTAGCCAGACAGAAGCTTTTTATTTTGATGAAGTCCCATTTGTTTATTCTTTCCTTTATTTCCTTTGCTATAGGGGACATATCAGTGAAAATTTCGCTGCACTATATATCTGAGATTTTCATGCCTATGCTCTCCTCTGGGACTTTTATGGTGTTGTGAGTTATATTTAAGTCTTTTGTTCACCTTGAGTTTATTTTTGTGTATCATGTAATTTGATGGTTGAGTTTAATTTTTTTACATGTAGTTGTCCAGATCTCCCAACACCATTTGTTGAAGACACTATTTTTACTCCATTTTATTCTTCTGCCCCCCATGTCGAATATCAATGACCATAGACACATGGGTTTATTTCTGGGCTCTCTATCCTGTTCCATTGGTCTGTGTCTGTTCTTATGCTACTACCAGGCTGTTTTGATTACAGTAGCTTTGTAGAATAGTTTGATAATGGGCATTGTGATCCCTCTGACTTTATTCTTCTTTCTCAAAATTGCTGCACCTACTTGGGGCTGTTAATGGTTCCGCATAAACTTTTGAAATGTTTGTTCTATAACTGTGAAATATGTCATTGGTATTTTAATAGGCACTGTGTTGAGTCTATAGATTGCTTTGAGTAGTATGGACATTTTGATGATGTTAATTCTTCTAATCCATGAACACAGTATATGCTTCCAATTATTTTTATCTTCCTTAATTTCTTTCTTCAGTGTTGTGTGGTTTTTGGAGTACAGCTCTTTTACCTCCTTGATAAGGTTTATTCCTATGTACTTTATTTTTCTTGTTGCTATAGCAAATGGGATTTTTTCCCTGATTTCTGATTATGATATTTTTGTTGGTATATAAAAATGCCTTCGATATCTGAATATTGACTTTGTATCCCACTGTTTTGCCAAATTTACTTATTAGATGCAGCCACTGTGGAAAATAGTATGGGATTTCCTTAGAAAACTAAAAATAGAGCTGACTTTTGACCCAGCCATTCCACTGCTGGGATTATACCCTTAGAATCCTGAAACACCAATTCAAAAGAACCTGTGTACCCCAATGTTCATAGCAGCACAATTTACAATAGCTAAGTGTTGGAAGCAACCTCAGTGCCCATTGGTAAATGAGTGCATAAAAAAACTATGGCACATTTACACAACAGAATACTATGCAGCAGAAAGGAGCTCCTACCCTTCATGACAGCATGGATGAATCTGGAGAGTATAATGCCAAGTTAAATAAGCCAGGCAATGAAAGACAAATGCTATATAATTTCATCTATAAGTGGAACCTAATCAACAGAACAAATAAGCAAGCAAAATATAACCAGAGACATTGAAATAAAAAACAAGCTGACAGCAACCAGAGGAGATGGGGGAGGGGATAATAGGGAGTAAAAAGAGAAGGGTAATCAAGGAACATGAATAAAGGGCACATAGAAAAAGTCAAAAGGGGGTAGGACTGAGGGTGGGAGGTGGGGGTGGGAGGAAATGGACAAAACTGTACATGAACAACTATAAAATTTTTTTTTAACAACAGAAAAATAAAACAAGGAAGCTGGCAGCTGCAAGCACTAGTTTCCATCTACCTGTATTCTAAAAACTTAATTGAGTGGAATATTGAAGGGTTTAAGGGTTTCACTATCAAGCCACCCTGGATGTTGTTACCATTCTGATCTGTAACTGGGTTATTTCTTTAAGATTCATGTCCTTATTTCTTCCTTGTTCAGCTGGGTTCCTGTCATATTTCTCCCTTCATGCTATGCCTGAGATCCCATCTCAGTTTTCTACTGGGTCATCCATGTCCTAGGAAGTACTGACATGCCCGTTATTTTTCTTTTCCCTTACCATCATTTTGAAATGAGTCCTGCTTCTGTGGCCCCAGTAATGAGTTCTGATTCACTGACTCATGAGAAGACTTCTCATATGTCTCTTAATCTATCTGGACATACCCACAGACACCGGGAACCACTGTTCTGTCTTACCCTTAGAGGAAAACTAGACTTGAGAATGCTTTTGCCTGTGGATCAGACAGAGTTCAGGTGATGCGGCATACTGATGAGCTCAATGTACACTGGAAACTCTGGGTTAGAATTAGGTGACTTCCTTTGAATCTTGGCACCAACCCCCACTGCAGAGAGCCTAACACCTTCATTAGAAACCTGCGCTATCAGGAATGACTTGTTTATCCTGCCAAGATTATCCTGAAGTTAAAAATAGTAACTATCCTATATAACATATATTTTTAGTTTTGATGATAGGCTTTGATAGTGCCAAGTGCCTAGATTCCTCCAAGATATGCACCATCCCTAGAATGTGATCTTAATACAAAATACTTGGTTTGGTTGAGATCAGCTGCTTGAAAAGGTAGGACAGACCAGCCTACCTGGGCATAAGTGCTCAGTGTAAAGCTCTCCCACATAGACTCTGGAGGTCCAACCCCTCAAAGGAAAGTGTATGTGGTTTTGGAAAAGTTCTGAAAATGGGGATATTTTCCCAGAAAATTCTATAGAGAGACCTATCACCTACATGGTAATTCAAATGTCAAGGGGCAAGTGTAAAAGCAAGGAAACTCATCACCAAATCTTTGCAAAAGTCCAGACAAAAGAGATGATTTAAAGAGAGATTTGCCACAGACAGCTGGATACAACATTCAAATCTGAATTCAGAAGAGGGGTCAGAATTGAAGACAAAAGTGTATTAGGTCATGTTGTTGATAGTGTTTAAAGCCATAGGATTAGATGAGATGAATAGTTCATGAGTACTGACAGAGTGGTAAAGGTATCTAAGAGAAAAATACTTCTCTGCTCACAACACTTCTTGCACAGCAAGCAATTCTACAATTTTCTGCAGACACCAACTCAATGTCTTATAATTTAATTCACTTTGACAGTGACAAGACTGGCCCCAAATTCAGATGCTAGTGATAAGTATAGAGTATCCAGGATACCCACACTTCTATCCAACTTGGCTACAAATCGAGGGTTCCCACATCCACCTACTTGGATTCAGTGATTTGCTATAATGGCATATAGACCTCAGGGAAACACTTTACTTATATTTTTGTGAACATTTACTGGTTTATTATAAAGGATATGATAAAGAATACAAATGAACATCTAGATGAAGAGGTAGATAGAGGGAGGACTGGGAGGGTCCTAAGTACAGGAGCTTCTGTCCCTGCGGAGCTGGGATGTGCCACCCTCTGGCACATGGATGTATTTGCCAATCCAGGATCTCTCCAAACCCCAGAATTCTGGGATTTTTATGGAGGTCTTTTCATGTAGAGAGGACCAATTATTAATTCAGTCTCCAGTCCTTCTCCCTATCACAGGGGATGGGAAGTGAGGTAGAAAGTTTCAAACTTCTAAACATACCTTTGTTTTTCTAGTGATCAACCCCAACACTGCGGCAACCTAGGATCCCACCAACAGTCACCCCAGTAAAATAAAAATGCCCCTATAACCCAAGAAATTCAAAGGGGTTTAGAAGCTCAGTGTAAGAGGCTATTATCATCCCTATTACTTCGGCAATTACAAGGGTTTTAGAAGCTCTGTATCCCCTGGGCAGAGATTTATGTATTTTCTATTATGTCATATAAATTTTCTATTATATCACTGAGTCTGGGTCCCACAACATTTAGAGGCTAAAAGATAAAGTCCTAATATTCCAAAATTAGTATAAGAGGCTGAGGTTCAAGAACAGAGTTGGTACTGGAGCTCCAGGAATCATAGTGCAGACAGCCCTCTGGATAATCAGAAAGGGAAATTCTTCTAACCAGAAGTGGAAATCTATATAATCTAGCAATAGTGGTTGTTTAGATATACCCAAGAACACACAATCATACCTAGCTATTAATAGTGGTAATGAGAAGACAGAATCATGAAGGCTTAAACCAAGGATTCTTAAGCTCTGTGGTCCCAGAACCCCATTGCACTCTTAAAACTTGAGATTTTGGTTAGGAGGATCACATCTATCAATGTTTAACACATTAGACATTAAAACTGAAAAGACAAAGCTTTAGAACACTTGGTGTCATCACTCATTGCATAACCTCTGGAAAACTTGACTTTACATTGGTGAAATAATGAAAGTGAAAAGGGAAAATAACATCTTAGTGCTTCTATAAAAGCCTCTGGGATCACTAGACCCCGTCTTACAAACCCCTTATCTCAACAATGATAGCAGTGAAAATTGAGTGAGAGGTATTTATTTATTTAATTTGGGGGGCAGAGGGTATTTAAAAATAGACCGTAAATAAAGTGACTAATGAACTGTGGAGCATACACGGGTGACTAAGGTGTCTCATATGACACTCAGATTTGGGCTAGAGACTGGCTGTGGAATGGTGTCTTTCAGTGTGATAGGGAAGTGGTTTTCAAACTGCGGTTGTGACCTAGAGGGTGGATAATTTGTTTAAATGGGTGACAACCACCACTTGTTTGAATACTATAAACTAGAATATAAAATATTTGAATTGGTTTATATAAGTATGTACATAAGTATCTAAATACTGAGTCAAGTTGTAAAATATAGGCCCTACTATGAATCAATTTTGAGTATTGAGTTAGGGAACAATAGAAGAACAATATCCTAACTGGTGTCCTTGCCCCTAGTCTTATCCTCCATTCCAGAATGACTTTTCAAAGTGTCACTCTAAACATAACAGCCTTTTATTTAAAGTCTTTCAACAGACTCTCCCACTTTACTATAGGACAAAGTCCAAAAAATACCCTAGCATGGAACAAAAGGCCCCAGATGGGATGAACTTCACCTCCTCTCAAGTGTTAATTCTTGATATTTTCTCATAAATACCTTATTCTCAAGTAAAAAAGACCTTTTGAATCCTCAAATATGTCTTGATTTCTATGGTGTCTGTATGAACTGTGCCCTCTTAGGTCATTTTTTTCTGTCTAGAATTCTCAGCATTTAGACCCAACTCATGTTCCAAGATTCCGTTCTCCCAGATGTACTGGAACATGACCAGGTTCTCACCAAAACTTTCTCCTCTTGGGCACACAAATAACTTTTTCATGCATGCTTTTGCCTAGGTGGAGCATGTGACTGGCTCTGGCCAGTGGAATGTAGATAGAAAGTGATGTGTGTCACATTCAGGCCAAGTTTCCTAAATATTCTGTGCTGCCTCTCACATTTCCCCTTGCCCTTCTTTGGACCACAGAGAGAATCTCTAGGCCATAGCCTATGTCAGAACTATTATAATAAACATATCCATAATCCCTGGATTTCACCTGAGTACAAAACGAACTTCTATTGTTTCAGTTATCCTGACTAATACACAAGGTTTGACCCTTTGACATTTACCAAATTGTCTCATCTTTTTCCAGGGAGGAGATTGAAAGACTAGCATCCATCTTGGTCCTAAGCTCTTCTTACCATCCCCACTGTTCCTAGCCTCCTCAAATCTGTCCAGTCAAAAAATAGGCCTAAACAACTAGAAATGGAGCAATGGAAGCCTCTTCTCCTCCAGTGTTTAGGATAAAAGTGGGGAAGTACTCATTTTCATTCTCATGCTGGGCACTCGTCCTTGTTCACAGATTCACAGGAAACAAATACAGCTCAGGTCAGGCCTTGCAGGCCATGATAAGAACTGGGTATTCAACCCTGAATGAAATTGGGAGCTATTTAGGATTTTCAACACTAAAATTACATTATGTAGCTTAGAGTTTTAAAGATGTACCCAAGCAGCTGTGTTGAGATTAGGTTGTTTGGTGTGTGGAAGGTAAAGAAGGTGGGTCTGTATGCAGGTTATTATGTAACTCAACAATATTAATTGTGACTTGGTCCAGAGGGTTAGCAGTGGAAGTGGTGAGCAATGTCTGGATGCTGAATATATTTGAAAGATAGAGTCAACTTAATTTCCTGCTGTGATTCACCTAGATCTCATAACTCACTTCCTTTCTTCATTTAGCCCTCTGCTTAAATATAATACTCTCAAGGGTACCCCAAACAGTTCACCTAAAATAGCACATCATGCCCTATCACTGTCCGTCTATTCTGCTTTCTCTTCCTCTATAGTTTTATGCACCTGAAATTATATTATTTATCTATTTTTGATCTGTTAATTGTCTGTCTCTCCAAATAATATGTTCTTTTTTATGAGAACATGGACTGGTCTTTGTCCTCACTATATCTCCTGAATCCTGACCCATAGTTGACACTCAGATATTTATTAAGGAGTAAGAGAGCTGATTCAATCAGTTTTGTTGGGACCACAGATTTTGATCCGAATACATTAAGTACTACATACAAGGCTCTCTTCTATAGCATATTTACTATGATTCAGGTCCGTCTCAGGGGTGGCCTGGCCTAAAGCCTAACCCCAATTTGATTTAGGTGCCTAGAGCCAATCTCACCAAAGAACTCCGGCTCTGCATACTTTTCATACATTTCCTTTTCTCATCCATCTTGTTCAATAACATTCAGTAGTTTTCCAGTTTTGATCTACGCATGGCCTAAGAACTCCACAATTGATTCACAACAGCATGGATGGATCTGGAGAGCATTATGCTAAGTGAAATAAGCCAGGTGGAAAATACAGATACCATATGATCTCACCTATAAGTGGAGACTAAACAACAGAATAAACAAACAAGTTAAATGTAACCGGAGCCATTGAAGTGAAGAACAAACTGACAGTGAACAGAGGTGGTGGGTGGGAGGCAGGGGAAAGAGGTAAAGGGTGATCAAGGAACATATATGGGGGACTCATGGAGTCAAGGAGGGGTGGGATCGAGGGTCAGGGGAGGGGGGAGTAGTGGGGGTAAAATGGATGAAACTGTACTTGAAAAACAATAAAAAAAATTTTTAAAAAGAAAACCACGTTGTAGCACTTGTATGTAGATGGTCAGCCAATCATTTCAGAAAGTATTTACCTCTATCATCAACTCTATAGAAAATTAACAAAAGTCACTTAGTCTGGCCAAAGGGACTCCAGCATTCTGTGACTTTCATGAAAGACACTTCCCAATTTTTGAAAAATATGCTCTGATCCCCAGTAAGACCAAGGCTATTGGCTTCACTGGCAACAGCTTATCTGTAGCTGCAAGAGACAGCCTGAGAAGTGAGAGACACATGGATCTGCTCATGACTGGGAAGCCAGCAGCAGAGTCTCCTTTATCTGTCAGTCGTGTTCACTCATTAGCCTCATTAACCTCAGTGGAAACATCCTTTTCTGAAAATTAGTGATACTGCATGGACTGATGATGAGAGCCACAGGAATGTCACCAAAAGGGAAGAGGTAAGGAAGAAATGACTTCTTTTGTAAGGCTACTTTTACTGTGGATTATAGTCAGACAGTTTGATCTATTAAGACCTTTGAAATTAATAATCTAGCTATTAATAATCAATGTGGTCTTGAGCAGCTGCCCCTCTTGTTTCCTGCTTTATGTCCTGTTCTCGTATACCTAAGCTCCTTTCAGACCACTTACATCAGAAACAGGAATTTTTATTAAGGACTTACTAGATGCCAGGGCTACCATCATTTTCATTGTGTTTTTTAGTCATACAAAACTCAGACTAAGGCACCTTGTCATACATAAGAAAAGAGACTTGCCCAGGCATACCACTAAGTGACAGACCAGAAACTGAACAATTATTATCTAAAAGATCAGCATTTTGACAATTATTCCAGACTATCTTCACTTTAGTTATTCTTATAAATAAGAATCATTATTTGATTATTATCATCATTCTGGAGCAAATTCACCTCTCCCAGGACAAGGTCAGAACAAATTACCAGGCTCTCAGTCATCTCATTGCCTACCTCTTCCTCAGGAAGAAACATTTAGATTTTTCACTCTAAACTTCCATTAACAGTAGGTTCCCAAGTTTCTTAAAACCCTTTCAATGTAAAACAAAGAACCTCCCCTCTGTACCAGTTTTGGAGCATGTAATCCAGTATTGCTAACTATAAGTACTATGTTTACAGATTTCTGGAACTTATTCATTTTGTATAACTGAAACTTTATACCCACTGATCAACAATTCCTCATTCCCCCTTTCCATTGTTATCACAAAAATTTTTCAAAGGGTGGCAGGAGGGAACTTTGGAGGTGATGGATATTCATTGTGGTGATAGTTTCACCAATATATGCATATGTCTAAACTCATGTACATTAAATATGGGGAGTTTTTCGTATATCAATTATACTTCAGTGAAACTGTTTTTAAAAAAAATTACAACAATTTTTTTTTTTAATAGAAAAACAAAGAATCTCATTTGACTGACAGGGATACAATCTGGCAAGGAGGATCATGTGATTCCTCACTGTAGGTAATGCACAGCTGTCAGAGTGGAGGTGTGCATGTAGCTAGCTGCCGGCACCCAGCTCGTTATCTGCGCCCGCTGTGGTTTCCGAAGTGGCCGCATTCCAAGTGTGCTTGAGTTCGCACACCAGAGCAGTCAAAGCCAACGGCAGTGTTTAAAAGGCATTTGTTTTGTTATGGCATTGCTTTTTTTTATTTTAAAAGGCAATACATGATTAAAAAATAATAATCTGCAAACCACCTATAGTTCAGCCACTTTAATAGAACAATTTTCCACTTCCCTCATTCAGACATATTTTGCACGGTTGGGATTGCTATGAACTCAGAATTTTTAGCCTTTATTTTACTGAATATTTCATTATAAACCTATTTTTTCAGAGTTCTGAAAATACCATCTTCATGGGCTTATAAAATGATATATCAGGGCAATATAATTTTAAAACAACCCCACTAATGTTGGGTAGTTAAGCTGATTCCTGTTTTTAAAATTTTGATACAATTATAGTTTATACAACAGAATGCTTGCAACATGCCAGGAATTTTCTAAATGCATCACATTTGTTAACTCATTTGATCCTCACAACCCACAATTTAGGCTGCAACACTATTATACACATGAAGAATTTGAGGCACAGGGAAGTTACATTACTTGCCCAAGGCCATCAGATAGTTGAGTAGGAAAGCTCACTCATGAGTCCAAGGGCATCTAATTCCTCAGTATATGCACTAACTTAACCACCACACTACTTTCTCTAGAAGGAAACAAAAACAAACAAGCAAAAAAACCTATATGACCTATCTGTGCAAAAGTTGACTTTTTCCTACCAATTATTCCCTTAGAATAAATTCACGAGGTCTGACATTATTGGGTCAATAAATATGAATTTAGGATTCTTACTAAATATTTCCACAACACTGTTCAAAAGAGTTCTTTGTACTTCAAACTCCACCAGCAATAAATAATCATGCCAGTACGATCATAACACTGGCTAAGTTCAAGTTCTATTATCATGAATTTTTAATTTCATTTTTATATAGCTGCAAAATGATTTCTATAGGTCTTTTACATAGTTATTTGAATACTAAGAATGATGGGCACTTCTTAATAATTTCTTTACTAATTGTATGTGTACTTTGTTAATATTCTTTTCACATCAAATTATTGTGTTTTTGAGAGTGTCTATACAATTGAAAAATAAGCTCTTTAAACCCTTTATGTTTTTTCTTAACCTGTCAGATTTGATATAAACATTTTCTAAGTAGGTAGTCCTTTTTCTTTCAATTTTATTATGTTCCATTGTACATAAGGTTGTGTGCATGCATGTGTGTGTGTGTGTGTTAAAATGTATGCATGAATTAGATTCCATTGCTATATTGATTCCACAATGAGGTATCTTGGTAACTTCACAGCAAAATGACTTTCTTTTACTCATAGTTATTATTAGAAAGATAGCAGTGGAGATAATATTGCATGTCCCATATGATAGTTAAGAGGAAAAAAGTGAAATGACGTCCTAAAAGCACCAGTGTGCAACCATCTTATTTTTTATACTGTGAATAGAATTTTTATTGTTGGTGGAGGTGGATTTTACATCTTCATATTGATGGTGGTTGGAGTAAAAATTCTATTTACTTTTGTCTATTTTTATTATGCTACTCTTCTATGTTTTGATGTATAATAATAGTTCTTAAATGGATTGCTTTATATTTTCTAGGTAATGACATCACCAGAAAATCAGTTGCTTATTTTGTTTCAACATTTATATCTCACTTTTTATTCATGTCTTATTACAAGACTTTTCAAGACAATATCAACCACTGTTGGGCACTGTGGACATCCAAACATCTAGAAGTTTACTCTCCATCATGTAAGGGTTGTGGGAGGGTATTTTGAAAAATAGCCTCACACAGTCATTTGTACCTCTTACTTGCACTTTCCACCCCCTTCAGCAAGCAATCACATTTCTTTATTGGAAAAATTGGCACACTATGACAGCAAGAGGTTTCTGGATTTCAGAAGCCTGAGTTTTGAAGATCTCAGACTCCAATTATTATCCCATACACAAAATATTTGGGTGCTTGATAGATAGATCCTTACTCTCAAACTAGACTAAGATTCTCCAATAGGAAGATATGGCCCTAAAAAGTTGGTTGACCCTTGGTGACAGGAATGACAGAAACAACATTGGGTGGCAAATTCCAAGAGCAAATTACTGAGGGGAGATGAGGGGACTCATAAACACCCTACATTTCTCTGACTAGGGTCAACAGTTTCTTTTCCCAGACTCTGTACAGCCAGGTTCCTGATTGGTATAGGTCTACATGCTCCAAGATACCATTCTGCAGCCTCAGACACTGTAGAGGAAACCTCTCCTCAACATCAAGGCCTTGGCATGGGGTAAATTTGGGGGAACATATAAGGAGCACAAGCATTAGGCCTCCAATCTTTTGACTCAGAAGGGTAAGGAGCCTTAGCTCTGGTGACTCAGTACTAGTGACAGAAGTCATAGGACTAAGAATGACGGGCTTTGGTCATCTCCATCTCTGTCCTTTTCCTAGGCCCTTGACCTACCTCCATCATCTAGAAGAAAAATCTATGTTCCTCAAAGATATTTCAAAAAAAGGATTTCACAGAGTATTTTTAGATCTTTTGGAATTTTCAAGCTCTCCTCAAGTGATTTTGTAAAACAACATTCACTACAATTATAAAGTCTTGAATATTTCTTTTTTTAAATATTCCAATCATGAGCTTAAACAGGATTAAGTTCTAGGAGGAAGTGAGGAAAAACATTCTCTATGAGTGGTCAATCACATGCAGGTGGTATCTGGCTGTGACCCACAGTATCAACAGCCAAACCATTAGGTTCACACACTCTACATTTGTGTATATGCAGGGGCATTGGCTGTGAGAGGACAGGGTGGCCTCACTGTGTAGATCAGGGCACATGGCTTCACAGGAATCCCTCCACAACAGGCCCAATCTTTCTTTACTGACTGAGGGTTTCAGGGATGCAGGTGGTAAGGATTAAAGAGTGAATAACAATTTATTATTCCTAACCCATGGCCCTCTGCAGAGAGCTGGAATGACTCCCTGTTTCTCTGAGCCTCAGGGAAGCCTGTGGGTCTGAGCTGTGGGTATGCCTATGGTTTGGGGTTTCTTCTGCTTTCATTGTGAGCCAAACAACCAATAATCCCTGTGCCCCAGGTGGTTATGATTGATTTATGCTGGCAGTGAAACAACTGAGGCAGCGGAGTGAATGCAAGATCAGTTGAGACAGTTGTGTCATAAGGAACAGAACTCTGAGTTGGGATCTGGCAAGCTCCCAACTGAGTAGTTGATGAAAATTAGATGATTCATTTGTAATATTTTGAAGGTTTATGGGTGCTCTCTGTCACTGGATTTTCATTTGTACAGGTGAAGTGGTGACTACAAAGCTCTGTTTAGGTGCTTCAAAAGGTAGTGCCCCCCCTCCGCCCACCCTCTCCTATGACTTCCAGTATCCTTCTTCCATTCTGTAACAGCAAAAATTGTGTATTTTCTTCACTCTCTGTATAACTTTTTCCCAAAAATACAGCAGTGGAGAAAAGAAAATTCTCAGTGTCCTCTTTCCAAATACCACAATCTCTCATTTCTCTGAGCATTTTTCTGAGCTCCCTCCTCAGTCTATATGCCTTCCACATTGCATCCACTCTTCCATGGTCCACAAGATTCAGGTCAGAGGTCACTGCTGTGCTTGTGAGGCCACCACTGTTTCCATTCATAGGCCTGCTTTGTGCACCTCCAGTAATGCATGTAAATCCCTCCATCATAACCATAAAAACACAAGAGAGCCATTGTTTTAAATGTACAAACACTTTCTCCACTGGGAGCCACCAGGGAAACAAATGAAGGATTTTTTAACCTTGAGTTTTCATATCTTATATGCAGAGAAACTATACATTCAACCAAAACATTGTTATGAATTTCAGAGTTAGGAAGTCCTGACATTGACAAGTTACCTTACTTTCTTATTCCAAATAATCTCACAGATACCCCAAGTCTGAAATTAATCTATTCCAAAATAATTATCTTAATTGCCCAGTAAATAAAACATGGAATTCAAGATATTATCAAGTTGATATCTAAAATATAAACAACTAAATTATGGAGGAACTGCAAAAATAACCAAAAACAATTAACAAAGTATCAATAAGAGCATATTGTTAATAATTTATTTAAATGCAGATGGTCTAAGTGCTCTAATCAAAAGACATTGGGTGGCTGAATGGATAAAAGACCCACCAATATGCTGCCTACAAGAGATTCACTTCATTTTGAAAGACACAGAGAGACCAAATTTGAAGGGATGGAAAAGATATTTCATGCAAATAGAAACAAACAAACAAAAAACCCTGAGTTAGCAATTCTTATATCAGACAAATGGATTTTATTTTTTCCTTTGAAAAAAAATTTTTTTTCAAAATAGAAATGTTCTGTGTCTCTCTCAAAAACCACCTTCAAACAAAATTGTCCTCTTGAAAAATAAACAATTTTTCAGGGGAAAATTTTTGAAGATAATAAAAGAAAATTTCACATTTCATTAATGTTCATCAAAAGGTACATAATCATCAGACTGGTGGACAAGATGCAGGCATAGGTATACTTTGCCTCCTCACACAACCAAAAGAAGGATAACAACAAATTTAAAAACAAAAAGGAACCAGAACTGCCAGAAAATTAAACTGTATGGAAGTCTGACAACCAAGGAGTTAAATAAAAAACATTCATCCAGACTGGTAGGAGGGGTAGAGATGGAGATAAAAAGGCCAGGCAGTGGGGATGCTGCAAAGTGGTGGAGGGTCAGGCAGGTGAGATGGAAGCTGGTGGTCCCACATTTGCATGCAGATAAACCAGGAGGAACAACAGGGGGGTGAGAAAAACCATGCAACCCAGGGTTCTAGCACAGGAAAAGAAAGTCTCAAAACCTCTGGCTGTAAAAACCTGTGGGGGTTCCAGCAGCAGGAAAAACTCCCAGCCTCTTAGGAGAATTCATTGGAGGAGCCCTCAGGGTCCTAGAACATACACAAACCTACCTACCTGGGAATCAGCACCAAAAGGGCCAGATTTGCTTGTAGGCAGTGGAGGAAGTGACTGAAAGCCAGCAAAGAGCTGAGCAAGTGGTACTGTTCCCTCTCAGACCCCTCCCCTGCATACAGCACCAGAAAGCAGCATGTGGGTGGCCCTACCCTGGAAAATACCTAAGGCTTTGCCCCTTACAACATAACAGGCACACCAGAAACAAACAAACAAAAAATGGCCCAAATGAAAGAACAGATCAAAGCTCTAAAAATAGAACAAAGCAATGAAGAGATAGCCAATCTATCAGATGCAGAGTTCAAAACACTGGTAATCTGGTTGTTCACAGAAATGGTGGAGTATGCTTGCAAAATAAAGGAAAAAGTGAACGTTATGCAAAGTGAAATAAAGAAAAATATAAAGGGAACCAACAGTGAAAGGAAAGAAACTGGGACTCAAATCAATGATTTGGAGAAGGAAGAAATAAACATTCGACTAGAACATAATGAAGAAACAAGAACTCAAAAAAAGAGGAGCAGCTGAGGAACCTCTGGGACAACTTTAAATGCTCCAACATCTGAATCATTAGGGGTGCCAGAAAGAAAAGAGGAAGAGCAAGAAATTGAAAACTTATTTGAACAAATAATAAAGGAGAACTCCCCCAATCTGGCAAAAGAAATAGACGTTCAGGAAGTTCAGGAAGCTCAGGGAGCCCAAAGAAGTTGGATCCAAGGAAGCACACACCAAGGTACATCATAATTACATTACCCAAGATTAAAGATAAGGAGAGAATCTTCAAAGCAGCAAGAGAAAAGGAGACAGTTACCTACAAAGGAGTTCCCATAAGACTCTCAGTTGATTTCTCAAAAGAAACTTTACAGGCAAGAACAGGCTGGAAAGAAGTATTCAAAGTCCTGAAAGGCAGGGACCTACATCCAAGATTACTCCATCCAGCAAAGTTATCATTTAGAATGGAAGGGCAAATAAAGTACTTCCCAGATAAGGTCAAGTTAAAGGAATTCATCATCACCAAGGCCTTTTTGTATGAAACGTTAAAGGGACTTATCTAAGAAAAAGAAGAAGATCAAAACTATAAAGAGCAGAATGACAAAAAAACCTCACAACTATCAACAACTGGACAGTAAAAAGAAAAATAAAAACAAAGTAAGCAAACAACTGGAACAGGAACAGAATCAT
Source organism: Mormoops blainvillei (assembly GCA_004026545.1). Taxonomy (NCBI): domain Eukaryota; kingdom Metazoa; phylum Chordata; class Mammalia; order Chiroptera; family Mormoopidae; genus Mormoops; species Mormoops blainvillei. Next base: position 9,773 of record PVJD01003546.1, on the reverse strand, counting down.
AGAAATGGAGATCACATGGAGGGTTATCAGCAGAGGGAGGAAGAGGGAGAATGGGGGCAAAGGTATGGGGAATAAGAAGCATAAATTGTAGGTACAAAATAGACAGGGGTAGGTTGAGAATAATATAGAAATGGAGAGGCCAAAGAACTTAAATGTATGATCCATGAACATGAATAAGGGTGGGTGGGCTGCTGGTAGGAGGGGGGTTCAGGCAAAGGAGAATAAAGGGGAGAAAAAATGGGACAACTGTAATAGCATAATCAATAAAATATACTTTAAAGTATATTTGGTTAATCACCTGTGAAACCATGTGGTCCAGGGCTTTTGTTTGTTTGGGAAGTTTTTTTCTTGATTACTGTTTCAATTTCATTAGGTATAATCTGTCTATTTGGATTCTCTGATTCTTCCTGATTTATTTTTGGAAGATTGTGTCTAGGAATTTGTCCATTTCATCCAGGTTGTCCAGTTTGTTGGCATTTCATTGTTCATAATATTTTCTTAAAATCCTTTGTATATCTTGGGTGTCAGTTGTTATTCCTCCTCTTTCGTTTCTGATTTTCTTTATTTGGGCCCTTTATCTTCTTTTCTTGTTGAGTCTGGTTTAAGGTTTGTTGATCTTGTTTATCTTTTCAAAGAACCAGCTCTTGGATTCATTGACCTTTTGTATCATGTTTTTAGACCCTATTCATTTATTTCTGCTCTGATCTTAATTACTTCCTTCCTTCTACTCACATTGGGCTTTGTTTGTTGTTGCTTTTCAAGTTCCTGTAAGTGTGAAGTTAGATTGTTCATTTGAGTGCTTTTTTTTTTTTTAATAGGCCTGTCATGCTATGCTATGAATTTCTCTCCTAGGATTTCCTTCCTAGTGTCCCATGTATTTTGGGTGGTTGTGTCCTCATTTTCATTTCTTTCAGGGAATCTTTTGATTTCTTCCTTGATCTCATTGTTGACCCATTCATTGTTTGATAACATGTTACTTAGCTTCCATGTCTGTGTGATTTTCAGTGTTTTTCTTGTAATCGATATCTAGTTTCATAGCACTGTGGTCAAAGGAGATGCTTGATATGATTTCAATCTTCTTAAATTCGAGACTTGTTTTCTGTCCTAGCATGTGGTCTATCCTAGAAAACATTCCATGTGCATTTGAAAAGCTTGTATATTCTTCTGCTTTGAGTTGAAATTCTCTGAAGATATTTAAATTCATTTGATCTAGTATGGCTTTTAGGACTATCTGATTGTTGATTTTCTGCATGGGAGATCTATCCATTGAGGTCAATGGGGTGTTAAAATCCCCAACTATGACTGTATTTCCTTCAATCTCTCCTTTCTTGTCCATCAAGATATGCTTTACTGATTTAGGTGTTCCTATGTTGGATGTGTAAATGTTTATAGGGTTATATCCTCTTGTTGGATTGTTCTCTTTGTCATTATGTAATGTCCTTCTTTGTCTCTTACTATAGGCTTTGTTTTAAAGTCTATTTTCTCATATATAAGTACTGCTACCCCAGCTTTCTTTTTTTCCATTTTCATGAAATATCTTTTAGTCTGTTTGTATATCTTTCAACCTGAGATGGGTATATTGGAGGAAACATATATATGGGTCTTCTCTTCTTATCCATTCAACTACTGTCTGTCTTTTGGTTGGAGCATTTAAGCCATTTACATTTAACGTGATTATTGATAGATATATATGTAGTACCATTTTATTATTAGACTGTTTTCCCTTCTTTTTTTTCCTTTCTCTTTTTAGTCTTCTTCTTAAAGCAAGCCCTTTAACATTTGTTGTAGTATTGGTTTCATGTTAACAAACTCATTTAGATTTATCTTGTCTAGGAAGCTCCTTATTTCTCCTTCAATTTTAAATGATAGCTTTGCTGAGTAGAGTAATCTTGGTTGTAGGTCCATGCTTTTCATCACCTTGAATATTTCACACCACTCCCTTCTTATTGAAATGTTTCTGATGAGTAATCAGGTGATAGTCTAATTGGTGCTCCCTTGTAGGTAACTACCAGCTTTTCTCTTGCAACTGTTAGGATTCTCTCCTTATATTTAAGCCTTGTCATTTTAATTACAGTGCAACTTATTGTAGACCTCTTTGGATCTAACTTATTTGGGACTCTTTTAACTTCCTGGACTTCTGTAGCTTTTTCCTTCACCAGATTAGGGAAGTTCTCAGTTATTTTTTCTTCAAATAGATTCTCAACCTTTGCTCACTCTCTTCTCCTTCTGGTATTCCCATGATGCAGATGTTGTTACACTTCATGTTGTCCAAGAAGTTTCTTAAGCTCTCCTCATTTTTTTAGTTCCTTTTTCTTTTTGCTGCTCTGTCTGATTGTGTTTTTCTACCTTGTCTTCCAAAACACTGATTCAGTCCTCTGCTTCATCTAACCTACTGTTCATTCCTTCAAGTGTATTAGTTATCTGAGCTATTGCATTCTTTTTTTGACTGATCCTTTTTTATGGTTTCTATGTCTTTTTTCATGCTGTTCAGTATCCTTATAGTCATTACTCTAAACTCTCTATCTGATAAATTGCTTACTTCTATTTCATCTAGTTCTCCTGGAAAATTCTCTTGTTCTTTCATTTGGGGTCTATTTCTTTGTCTTCCCATTTTGGCTGCTTCTTTGTGCTTTCCACCTTAGATGTTAAACTAATCATCCTTTAAACACGTCAGTTGTTAATCTAATCAACCTGTGACAGCAATCAGGTTTAAGCATCACAGCGTGGTTCAGAGTAATTCCTGTGGGCAGTGCTATTGCTTCCCCTCAGGCTGATGCCATTCAGAGAGGAGTGCTCTGCCGAGAGAGAGCCTCTGCGCTATGGGAAATGACTCAGCACAGAGATCCTGGGGCTATTCCCTCATTTCTCTCACCAGAGCCACCCACCCAACTCTCCTCATATGTCTCCAGCCCACTCTGCCCTCCCTTTGTCAGCACCCAGGGTAAGTGGATGCAAACAAAATTTTGTGCATTGGCTCTTTAAAAGGCTCTCTTCTCTACAGCTGTCTTTCTCTCACTGACAGAACCCCTGCTGCTTTTCACAGCTGGATGTTATGTGGTCCTTCTGGTTTTCGTGCTATAGTCTTGGGAGCCCAGCTTGGGGTTTTTACCCCACACTTGTCAAGGGGAACCTCCCTAGACACTGACATATCCATCCAGTACTTCAGTTGCTGCCTGTTGGAACCCAACTATCCCTCCTGCATCTCCTCCATGCTCACTACCAGTTACATTGTGCTGAAGTGTCTTCTTCTGCCTCACCATTGTTGTAAGGCTTCTCTCCAGCTAGTGTTCAGTTGGTTCCCAACCATTTTTGTTCAATGTAGTATTAAAAGTCTTAGCCATGGCACTGAGACAAAATATAAACAAACAAACAAACAAATAGTACCCAAATTGGAAAGAAAGAAGTTATATATGTGTGTGTGTGTGTAACCATAAAGAACCCACCAAAAAAGTATTAGAATAAATGAATTTAGTAAAATTTCAGGATACAAAATTGGTATTTAAATATTTGTTGTGTTTCTATATACTAATAATGAAATATCAGAAAGAGAAATTAAGAAAACAATCCCACTTATAATTACAGCAAAAAGAATAGGCTACCCAGGAATAAATTTAACCAAGGAGGATAAAAACCTGTGCTCTGAAAACTAAAAGACTTTGAAGAGAGAAATCGAGGGAGACACAAATAAATGGAAGGCTATACTGTGTTCATGGATAGGAAGAATTAACATCATTAAAAGATCTATACTAACCCAAAGCAATCTACAGAGTCAATGCAATCCCTATCAAAATACCAGTAGCATTTTTTACAGAACTAGAAAAATAATCCTAAAATTTATATGGAACCACAAAAGACATTAAGTAGACAAAGAAACCTTAAAGAACAAAGTTGGAGGTATCAATTTTCCTGATTTCAAATTATAATACAAAGCTAATAGTAGCCAAAACATTATAGTACTGGAACAAAAAGCAGACATATAGATCAATAAAACAGAATAAACAACCCAGCAACAAACCCATGTTTATGTGGTTAATTAACATACAACAAAGGCAGCAAATATATACTATGTGGGAAAGAAATTTCTTCAATATATGGTGTTGGGAACTCTAGACAGATACATAAAAAATGAAAATGGACCACTTTCTTACACTGTATGTAAAAGTAAACTCTAAATAGATTAAAAACTTAAATGTAAGACATGAAAAGAAAACCTCCTAGACGGAAACATAGATAGTAAACTCTTTTATATATGATGCAGTATCAAAAATATATACAATTTGATTTCAAAAATGGGAATAAGACTTGAATAGACAACTCTCTAAAGAAGGCATACAAATGGTCAAGAGAGATAAGAAAAAGATGCTCAATATTATTAATCATCATGGAAATGAAAATCAAAACCACAATGAGTTATCACCTCACACCTGTCAATATTACTGTTATTAAAAAGTCAACAAACAACAAGTATTGGAGAGGATGTGGAGAAAGGGGAATCTTCTTGAATTGTTAGTTTGGATGTACATAAATTAGGGCAGCTACTGTAGAAAGCAGTATGGAGCTTTCTTTAAAAATTAAAAATAGAGCTACCATACAATCCAGAAATTTATCTTCTGAGTATTTATCTGAAGAAAACCAAAACACTAATTAGAAAAGACATATGCACCCTTATGTTCACTGCAGCATTATTTACAATAGCCAACATATGAAAGCAAAGTGTAGGTATCCACTAATAGATGAGTGGATAAAGAAGATGTAGTACATATATATGCAATTAAATATTATTCAGCAATAGAAAAGAAAGAAATCTTGACATTTGTGACTACATGGTTGGACCTAGATATAATCATGCCAGGTGAAATAAGTCAGATAGATAAAGAAAAATGCCATATGATTTAATTTATATGTGTAAGCTAAAATCAAAATATAACAAATTAAGAAATAGGAAATGGAGTAGCCAAAGAACTTATATTCATGACTAATGGACATGAACAAAGGTGTGGAGGCTGCCTGAGGGAGTGGGGGATTTTGGCTGGAGAAGAGAAAGGGAGGAAAACTGGGACAACTGTAATAACATAATCAATAAAATATAATTTAAAAAATAAAAGAAACAGAAAGACTCATAGATACAGAGAATGAACTAATGGTTGCAGGGTTTGAGGAGGGTAATGTGTGAAAAGGGTGAAGGAGAATAACAGATATAAACTTCCAGTTATAAAATAAATCCATCATAAGGTTGTAATGTGTAGTACACAGAATATAGTTAATATTGTAGCAAATTTGTATGGTGATTGATGGTCCCTGGACTTATTGTGGTGACCAAATTAAATTGTAAGTTATATAAATGTTTGAATCATTGTGTTATGCACCTGAAATTAATATAATACTTAATGTCAACTATACTTTAATAAAAAAGAAATATTTAAAGAGCAATATCAATGATAATTTAATGACTAATAAAATATTATAGATAGATAGCTAGCTAAGGATGCAAGGTGATACTGAGGCATTCAGCCAAGAAATGATGTGCTTTCATCCTGAGGGTTAGTGTCTTTTAAACAGGACAAAGATGTCTATTTTCAAAAAAGAAAAGATGCAACTGCCCTTATTCAAAAACTGTGCAGATACTACAAAAGATTATTACCTTTTGGGACAGCATGGATGGACCTGGAGTGTACTATGCTACATGAAATAAGCCAGAGAAAGACAAATGCCATATGATTTCATTTATATGTGGAATCTATTGAACAAAATAAACAAACAAAATAGAAATAGACTCATAGATACATAAAACAGACAGCTTTTAGAGGGGAGGGAGTTTGGGGTTTGGGGGTATTAGGTGAAAAAGGTGAAGTAATTAAGAGAAAAAAAACCTCTTAGACATGGAAAACAGCATGGTGGTTACCAGAGGGAAAGGAAGAGTGGGCAGGTAGAAGAGGGTAAAGGGACAATAAATGATAATGGAAGGAGACTTGACTTTGGGTGGTGAGTACACAATACAATACACAGATGATGTGTTATAGAATTGTACACCTGGAACCTATATAATTTTATAAACCAATATCCCAATAAATTCAATGAAATATTTTAAAGGATTATAACAAATAATGAGAGCCTTGCTCAATTTTTTCAAACATTTTATCACAGCCCTCACTTATTACTTTTATAAAACTTATTACTCAAGATGTACTCTAATATATTATTATTAGTGCATTCTATTCTCTTCTACTTCATTCTAAAGGGATGCTGCTTATAAATCCAAATAATCTATACTGAGTTGCAGCAGTGTCAGTTTCTAGGTTTGATAATGCACTATAATTACCTAAAATGTTGTCTTTGGGGAAAGCTGTGTGAACAGTACACAAAAGTTCTGTAGTCATTTTGGAATGTATTGTTAGCCTTAAATGAGAAAAAAAAGAACTTCAAAAATGAGTTGTAAATGCTGAATTGGCTTTATGATTCAATAATGAATTCAAAAACAAGTTTGTAAGCATTGATCCTGCAAAGTGGCTTTACACAAGATAATTTTAGTTATACCTTATATCAAGGACTAACTGGTTTCATGAAATTGCATATACAATGAAAATAAAAGGAATAATATTATAAATACCCTATAAAGAGAAATGTGGAAATATATGAAAATACAGCCATAAAATATTACACAAATTCTTAAAAGTTCTTGATATCAGAATGTTTAATATACACAACATAATTTTAAGTAGTATTTGATTTCTACATGATTTAATTTTCTTACTGTCATAAAACTGATTGATCTAAAGGAGAACTTGATGAAAAGATTTCAAAGTTCATCAAGGCAATGTAAGTCAAAGATGAAGCGTGATGAAGTTTCCTGAAAGAGAATAATGAATCAGAATGAACAGTGACATGCTGGAGCTACATTAACCAGCTTGAGAGAACATGTTGTTATGATTTCAGGAATTTTGTGATCTTATTGAGGTCACATTGGTAGCTAGGATTCAGTGGGAAAGTTAATTCCTCATGGTGACTATTTGGAAACAAATTATAGAAATCTGTCTACCATCAAATATAAGAGGAAATTTGAAGGAACATTAACAGTTATATACTAAATGTCACAACTGCTTTAAAATGTATAATAAGAGGAGAGATTACAACTGATAACACAGAAATACAAAGGATTATAAGAAATTACTATGAACAACTATATGCTAAGAAATGAAAACCTGGATAAAATGGAAAAAATTCTAGAAAAATATAATCTTCAAAACTGAATCAAGAAGAGCAGAAAGACTGAACAGACCAATAACAGCTAGAGAAATTGAAGCAGTAATAAAAAAACTCCCAGCACACAGAACCTTGGACAGGATGGTTTCACAGGAGAATTTTACAAAACTTTTAAGGAAGAGCTAACCCCTATCTTTTTCAAACTATTCCAAATAATCCAAGGAGAGGGAAGACTCCAAAACCCTTTTTATGAGGCCAACATCATCCTAATCCCAAAACCGGACAATGACACGACAAAGAAAGAAAACCACAGGTCAATATTGCTGATGAACACAGATGCTAAAATTCTCAACAAAATATTGGCAAACTGCATCCAGCAATATATTAAAAGATCATACAACATGATCAAGTGGGATTCATCCCAGGGATGCAATGATGGTACAATATTTGCAAATAAATAAATATAATACACCACACAAACAAAATGAAAGACAAAAATCACATGATCTTATCAATAGATGCCGAAAAAGCATTTGATAAGGTACAGCACCCATTTATGATAAAAATGCTCTGCACAGTGAGAGTAGAGGGAGCATACTTCAATGTAATAAAGTCCATATATGAGAAACCTACAGCCAACATCACACACAAGAGGCAAAAATTAAAAGCTTTCCTACTAAAATTAGGAACAGACATGGATGTACACTTTCGCCACTTCTGTTCAACATAGTATTGGAGGTCCTAGCCATAGTGATGAGATAAGAAAAAGAAATAAAAGGCATCCAAATTGGAAAGGAGGAAGTCAAACTGTCATTGTTTGCAGATAACATAATAGTGTACATAGAAAACCCCATAGACTCCACAAAAGAACTACTTGACCTCCTAAGTGAATCTGGCAAAGCAGCAGGATACAAAGTCAATATTCGGAAATCAAAGGCATTTTTGTACACCAACAATGAAATATCAGAAAAAGAAATTAAAAAAAACTCATATTCTATAACAACAACAAAAATAAAGTACCTAGGAATAAACGTAACCAAGGAGGTAAAAGACCTGTACACCAAAAACTCACAACACTGAAGAAAGAACTTAAGGAAGACACAAATAACTGGAAGCATATACCATTCATGGTTGGAAGAGTTAACATCATCAAAATGTCCATATGACCCAAAGCAATTTATAGACTCAACACAATCACTATTGAAACACCAATAACATATTTCAAAGATATAGAACAAACATTTCAAAAATTTATATGGAACCATAAACAAACCCAAATAACTCCAGCAATTTTGAGAAAGAAGTACAAAGTAGGAGGGATCACAATACCTGGTATCGAACTATATTACAAGGCCATGATAATCAAAACAGTCTGGTACTGGTAAAAGAACAGATACATAGATCAATGGAACAGAATAGAGAGTGTGGAAATAAACCCATATGTCTATGGTCAATACGTATTTGACAAAGGGGGCAGAAGCATAAAATGGAATAAAAATAGCTTCTTCAACAAATGGTGCTTGGAGATCTGGACAGCTATATGAAAAAAAATGAAAGTTGACTACCAACTTACATCATACACAAAATTAACTCAAGATGGGTAAAAGACTTAAATGTAAGTCACAAGACCATAAAAGTCCTAGAGGAGAACAGAGGGAGGGAAATTATAGATATTCCATGCACCAATATTTTCACCAGTATGCTCTAGAGCAAGGGACATAAGGGAAAGGATAAACAAATGGGACTACATCAAATAAAAAGGCTTCTGCACAGCTGAAGAAAACATCAGCAAAATGAAAAGGGAACCAACTGTGTGGGAAAATATATTTGCCAATGATATCTCAGACAAGCGTTTGATCTCCAAAACACATAAAGATCTCAGATGAATCCACACCTGGAAAACAAACAATCATCTAATTAAAAAATGGACAAAGGACCTGAACAGACACTTCTCCAAGGAGGACATACACAGGGCCCAGAGACATAGGAAAGGATGCTCAGCATCACTAACGATCAGAGAAATACAAATTAAAACCACCACAAGATATTACTTCACACTGGTCAGAATGGCCACCATAAACAACTCAATAAACAGCAAGTGCTGGTGAGGTTGTGGAAAAAAGGGAACCCTGGAACACTGTTGGTGGGAATGCAGGCTGGTGCAGCCATTGTGGAAAACTGTATGGAATTTCCTCAAAAAATTAAAAATGGAACTGCCTTTTGACCCAGCAATTCCATTGCTGGGATTATACCCTAAGAATCCTGAAACACTAATTCAAAAGAACTAGGCACCCCAAAGTTCAGACCAGCACAATTTACAATAGCCAAGTGCTGGAAACAGCTTAAATGCCCATCAGTAAATGAGTAGATAAAAAAACAAACAAACAAACAAAAAACTGTGGTTCATTTACGCAATAGAATACTATGCAGCAGAAAGAAAGAACCCCTACCCTCTGTGACAACACGGATGGAACTGGAGAGCATTATGCTAAGTGAAATAAGCCAGGTGGTGAAAGACAGATACCATGTGATCTCACCTATAAGTGGAACCTAATCAACAAAACAAACAAGCC